>CAHIKZ030000791.1:1982500-2032500 GCA_903632075.3 Acanthosepion pharaonis
CCCCTTGGCTATTGATTGGTGGAAACAGGGTGAGCAATAACTGAGCAGTACTAAATAAGAACAAGACGAGATATCCCTAGACATGGACTGTGGAACAAGAACAATCTGACCCCATAGATTAAATAAAGAGTTCAGTTTATAATTCCTATTGAGTCGACTCTGAATCTGTGGAAACGGCAATAACTGAGCAGTATTAAATAAGAACAAGACACGGTATCCTAAAATATAGACAGCAGAATAAGATAAATTTTCCATTTGTAAATCATGTAGATATTGATAAATTCCATAAAAATTCAGTGGTGAATAAACTATTATTTGTTTGGTTTAATATTCAGGAAGTATTAGACATAAACAAGAAAATGCACAGTTTGTGATCATTTGATGTAGAGTATAATTTCTCATTTATTATTAATCATTGGCATCTGGAGGATGTGCAAGTGGTGTAATGCAATGAGAAATCGGAGATTTGAGTTCAAATTCCTGCCAAGTTCATTACGTTTACTTATATGCAAATACCGTTGGGAAAGGCATAAATCTTTCTTCAATCCATCTATGGGTTAAATAGCAAGACAGATTGGGCTCTCTAGCAATGACTGACAATCGGTCTTGGAAAAGGATAGCCCTGAATCCACAATTGTACATTGCCCTAACATTACAATAGATATCTTAAGCAAGATCTCTATGAAGTTTCGACCAAAGTGCTTGATAAACAAAACAAAAAAACAACTTGTTGAACAAGAGTTTTGCAAGGACCCCTGTAATAGATTATGCAACAATTATTACTGGACAAGAAAAATATTTGCATGCTTTGAAAAAAAAAAAAATAATCTCACTAAATAATATTTTCCCAAATATCTCTTCTGCTTTTCATATTATTATTATTGGAAACTTTCCAGTAATAAATGGAATTTATTTTTATAAGCAACTAATGTAAACATATCCTTGAAAATACAGCTTGACCATACCAATCATGACAAAAACAAATTTTTAATTGACAACAATGATTGTCAAATAGATATGTTTTAGTTATATGAAGGTGAGACAAATGGAATGTGTAAGTAAGGAATTGTTTTGTTGTTGCTAGAATCAGCTTGTTGCAAGTTTTAATTTCTTACCTTGTGTAGAGGGATACTATTAGGTTGAGTCAAAAGTAATTTCCATTTTTTTTTTGGAACCAGTTGTAATGATGACTATCATCTGAACTATTAATCATATGCATTAGTTAAGAATAAATTATGAGTATACTAACATACCCTAGTTTTTGTATGGCAGTATTGGGTTTCCAGTGCCTTCTAAATTCTACTTCAACTGTATACTTCTAACATTTTTGCTGAAACTCTTAAATTTTTACTATTTTTTATTTATTTTGTTTTTATTTATTTTTGTTTTTATTTATTTTTGTTTTTGTTTATTTTTGTTTTTGTTTTATTTTTGTTTTTGTTTTATTTTTGTTTTTGTTTTTGTTTTTGTTTTTGTTTTGTTTTTGTTTTTGTTTTTATTTTTGTTTTGTTTTTA
Source organism: Acanthosepion pharaonis (assembly GCA_903632075.3). NCBI lineage: Eukaryota > Metazoa > Mollusca > Cephalopoda > Sepiida > Sepiidae > Acanthosepion > Acanthosepion pharaonis. The sequence continues at coordinate 1,984,016 of CAHIKZ030000791.1, forward strand.
TTTTTGTTTTGTTTTGTATTTCACAATAGGAAGGAGTAAATAGGTTCACTCTCCTTCCAAGTCTTTTGAACAAGAGTATAGGTTTATCCTTTGTTTCCTGTTTAGGGTTGGATTTCCAGTTCCTTCTAAAGTCTTTTCCTTTGATTTCACTTCCAGTAGCCACTTGTCTTAGTGACATTATTGCTTTCATTATGGTGATTTGATTAAAAAAATGTCCACAGTGGATTATTGGAAAACTGTTCTCCATAATAATGCAAGGTTACATCTAGCAAAAATAACATCTGGGGGAAAAATTTTGAACAGACAGTAATCCCTTGCTATATCGTGGTTTAAATTTCGTGGTCCCAGTGCATTGTGGATTTTTTAAAATATTCAGTGTAAATTAATATCTCGGTATATTGCAGGATTCTGTGACCAATCGAAATTTAGCTTAGTCTTCCCAAATGATTTTATACATGCTGCACTATTGGCTGATAGAGGAGACACGACCAATGAGAGCATGCTGTTAGGTATCCTGGGCACTGAGTGACCACAGCCTCAGTTCCCAGCATCCTAGCTTTTGTCATCCTACGCTGCTTATTTATTTCAAGCCCTATGATTTCACCCAAATGTTCTGCACCTTCTAACCTTTCTGGCAGTAAATCCAATTACCAGAGGAAGATGCTTTCTATAGTGGAGATGGTGAAGGATTTTAAAATGTTTAAAAAGTGTTTAAGAGTATAGAAAAGGTTTATAAGAGTGTTTGGAAGCTTGATAAAAGCTTTAATATATAAAAATAAAAAATATACATTACAATATACTGATGAATCACTTTAGCAAATCCTGTTTCTATTTTATAGATATTCGCCTACTGCAGGGGTTTCTGGAATGTAACATCTGTGATAGTTGAGGGTTTACTGTAGTTTGTCTGTTCTACCTCACCCATCAACTGATTAATATTTTTTTCGATCACTACAAAATACTTTGATAGGGTAGTGGAAACTTTCTCTAACGAAAACTAAATTCAAGAGGAACTTTTCCACATCAAAACCTGCAGAATTTTACTCAAAGGATATCATCCTGTTAAGAGGCAACAAATCATTGGTGAATATATAATTGAATAAAATGTAATTGTACTTTATTTTTTTATTTTTTTTTGAAGAATGAAGTTGATAAACAATTACAGAAATTATTTATGACTCAATGTAATATGATTACTCAGTTATAAGTTTATAATTTATCTATTTGAATAACATTTCTGACAAACTCCAAAGAAGGGTCTGTAATATAATCAATCCCAACCTGGCATCTCTATTTCAGTCACTTTTTCACCGACATGACATGGCTTCCCTCTGTTTTTTCTACAAATATTTTCATCATAATTATTCTAATGAAGTCTTTCTCTTAGTGCCTTGACTGTATGAATTTAAGCATGCTACTAGATTGGTAATTAGGTCTCACTGTTGAACTAGCTAGATCAGTGGTTCTCAAACATTTTTGACTAATGCACCATGTCAGTATGACATTCCCCCCTCTCTTTTCAGGATTATTTGACTCGGAAGGCACATTCCAAAAAAAAAAATAAAAATTATTGAAAATCTTAATTTTTTTTCTCTACTAGTACATACACATTTATATAGATTATTTTTATAGAGGAATTTTACAAATTAAATAATAATAGAAAATATTGATAGGTATTTAAAAACTTAGTGTTATAACATACCTATGGACGATAATGGGCATGTCACCATTCCCATAAATACAGTAGTAAATACTGTATGTTCGTCTGCAGTTGGAGATTAATTGTAGAATTCACTTGACTCACTTCTAGCAGTTGACTACTTCTTCTACTGCTGGCAAATCTTATATGTGTTGTTCTTGTCCTAAGTATTATTGTTCATTACCAACCTTCATGTGATTATTCTATTCAGTAACCTTCCCTAGGTTGCAACAACTTGTAATTTGCGATTTTTAAAAATTCCTCAGGCAGCTGATGATGTTTTTTGTTAAATAGAGATGTTTGAAGAATCAAAAAATGTATGGACATGGCTTCCCTTCCCTCTTTTCTACAAATATTTTCATGGCAGTTGATCTTATGAGCTTTCCTCCTCGGTGCACGTGGGAACTGGATCCAACCAACGCTTTTATCGACTACTCCAGCAGACAGAATAAAGGGTTTAGTTCAAAATTCCAATCACCTGAAGAAGACCGGAGCGTATAATGGCCGAAACTTTTAGAACATGACAGTGAAGATGAGGAAAACAGTCTGAACAATGTAAACGAAGTAAATAATTACAATACCTCATCTCAGAAATATAGAAAAAAAAAAAACTTCATTCTCTTCCCTTTTAGTATGTACACATTAATATAGATTATTTTTATAGAGAAATTTTACTAATTAAATAGTAATAGAAATTATTGATAGGTATTTAAAAACTTAGTTTTACTCAAAAGTTATCAAAAAGCTCCCTGATAAGAGACAACAAATCATTGCAAATAATGGTAAATATATAATTGAATGAAATGTAATTGTACTTTATTTCCCTTAAGAATGAATTGGATAAACAAAACCAGAAATCATTTATGATTCAATCTAATACTTTAGCAAGTATATTATAGCTTTTTATTTTGAGCAGTTGCGAGTATGTAGCATCATGAACAGAAATTGCCAAGATGAAGTTCTAATATCTAAAATAGCCATGGGACTGTTTCTTATCTTGGATTAAAAAATCAAAACAAATCTACCTCGGTCATAACAGACAAATTTTCAACTGGTGACAGCTGTAATCATGAAATGAAGGCCAAATGACACAGAGATAAAGGTTTTGTCGGTCAATACATACAGAGATTATATAAAAACACTTGCAAGGTTACACAACATTGCTTAGATTAAAATAACTTCTAAAGCTATTGCTGAAACAGATTTTATTTTTCTAATTATTGATCCACCTCTTATCCTTTATTAGAAAACTCTATGTGTTTATCCCTTTAAAAATTTGAAATCCACTTAAATCTGTTTGATACCTATCATCACATTGGCTGTTGCCATGAGATGCCTGTTCAGAGTAGGACCACTGTATTGCAGCAGTTATTTCATTGATATAACATCACTAAATTACCAAAATGTTAAACTAGTGTATAATAGTGGCAGATATTTTATGAAACTATATGGAAGCTTAAGCTTCAGGGACCCTAATCCCAGAGATGCTTTTGAAGCAATTTTTTTTTTTTTTTTTTTTTTTTTTTTTAATGAGTGAAATTTTCAACAAAATTGTTTTTTAACATTTTTTTTTTTTTTTTTTAATTAAATTTTTTTTTATAGAAGTTTTCTTTTTTTTTTTAAATAAGGTGATTTTAGTGATAAAATCATATATGGTATTAGTTACCTGAACCAATTGGCTGATAGAGGAGACACAACGAATGAGAGCATGCTGTTAGTTATCCTGGGTGCTGAGTGACCACAGCCTCAGTTCCCAGCATCTTAGCTTTTGTCATCCCACACTGCTTAATTATTTCAAGCCCTACGATGTCACCCAGATGTTCTACACCTTCTAACCCTTCTCATATATATATATATTTGTGTTAAAATAGACTCTAGTACCTATTTCATATGGCCTCAAAATTCCCTACTAATTGGTAAATTTCAAAATTTTTTTGTGTGCTTACAGCTTCTGCACTCCCTGTATGTCCTGTCCAGATTGCTATAATCTGTTCATCATTTATATTTGGACAGTTGGTTCCTTGAATCTATTGTTGCTGGTTGCAAAGGCTCTCTCTATCTGGGCAAGTTTTAACCCCTCCCTCAGCCCCGTCAATGTTGATCTGCCACTAGTGTATAATACAAAGCTTCTTTTCCCATATTTACTTTTGATTCCACTATAAGTTGATGTAAAATATGAAAATTTTTTCAAGGGTTAAATACTGCCTCTGAAGTTTAAGTTCAATCTAAATTTAAAGTGATTCCAACCACTCACTGCCTCCAAGTTGCGAGTCTAGTAGATGATTGTTAGAAATTCTGTCCCCAATAGTATAATTGCTTTTATTGAGAGATAAATACCAGGACTCAAAAAAAAACAAAACTTTTTTCATTATCATCTCAGAACCATCCTGAAGAACAACTTCAATAGTCAAATATTATCTATCCTACATATCCTCATAATGTGCAACTCTTGCTCTGTCCCTATAAGCCCATACAACACCCCCATTAAGTAACCCTCTACTTTGTTTTATGTATGTATCTAGTGTTACAGGAATGAAGCAATCCATACATTCAGTTAAAAGTAAAAATAAAATCATCCTTGATAATGGCTAAAATTATAGCTGAAAACACTTGGACATACAAAACATTTGGACAATTTCTACATAATTTATATCCAGAAAAGAAGAAAATTATAAGAATGCAAAAATTAAATTTAAAAAAAACTAAACTACAGTACCCTGTCAGCTTCATTTTTAATATATATGGTATAAAATGACAATTGGAAAAAAATCTTAGATTTTGCTGACGCGTTTTGTCTTGCGACTTTTTTAAGGCAAAAATGAAATCGAAATGTTTTTGTTGTTATAGTTACATTAAAAAAATCTAAATTTAAAAAGATAGATGCTTCTGTCTAAGCCTTTTTTTCTGGTTAATGTAAATTACCTTTATAGTAAGGGATTTTTTTTTTTCCCATGTTGACAATATAGTTTGGTACTTTTTTCCAGTTGTCATTTTATACCAATCTGTCTTGTCCACAGAATTGATCTGGGAATTTAACATATATATATATAGGGAGCCAATATATATATGTATGTGGGGGTATGTAGAAAAATAGGAAAGAACACGTTAGGTAAATAATCCAGAGTTCTTTAGTATTTTTGTTTTTATTTTTAAAAAACAGTGCTCCATACAGAAGTAGAGCTTAAATTATAATTATTTTTAAAAAAATATGATTCCTTTGCTACATAAGAGTTCTCATGTTTCAAAAACGAGAACTGAAACCCTCAATATAATTATTAACATTAAATTGAATTAAGGTATCAAGCCTTGTTTCATCCTCAAGCGAAAAAATAATTATATATATATATAAAATATGCAAGACAAAAGTAGGCTAAAAGTTCACAAGGTAAAAATGGTGTTCACGTACAAAAGGGGTACAGTCAAGTGATTGTAGTGTTCTGACTTCAAGACAGAAGAATATGGCAGATGAGACTGAGAAGTGTTCATTTTTTTGGTTAGGAAGAAATCCCCGCATGCATCTGTAGGATTTGGCTATAAATTTGGGGAAGGGGATATTTTTGCAGTACAGGGATTTGAACCAACAGTGCACATATGTGCTCCATTTTATTAAAAATTATTTTATTTTAGAATATAATAGTTTAGTTAAAAATTTTGTATCCTTTCAGCATCACCACCAAAAACTTAACTAGTTGTGCCAAACTAATGTTCTGGGACCATGGAATGATGTTATTCTTGAGTTCTGAACATACCAACAAGTACAGAACACACAACCACAATTTAAGCCAATGCTTATAGGCTTAAACTCTAACTCAACATGTTTATTTTTACCATTGAAGATCCAATATTTTTACTTGATGTACCCTGACATTCAGCAGTGTCACTTATGGATTTCTTCTGTTTTGTTTTGTCCTGTGACAGCTTGTTATAATGGAAAATGTGAGCAGTGCATTATCTTCAGTCTTTAACATTCAGTAGATTTTTTATCAGAATTTTATTGATTTACCTGTTGTTTTGCTATTTGTATGAATCAATTTTTAGGTTATAAAATTCATTCCAAACTTGTGTGTCATCAAACATTAATTTAAAAAAAAAAAAAAAATGTTTATTTTACAATGATGTTCACCCTGCACAAGGCTGAGGGCCATTCAAGGTAGAGGTTACAGAGTAAAAGGCACAGCTTATCCAGATATGTGTAGAAGATAACGGTTAGCCATAGACTTAAGAGTGTAGTGATCAAGCAACTTCTTGGTTATCGGTTCCACAAGGGTTCAAGGAAAGAAGCTGCTCATGTGGAACTTACATCTCAACAAGGGAATACAAAGAGAATATAGGTGGTTTGCTACAATGTGCACGGTCTGGGGGGGTCTTAGATGTGACGTTTAGAACTGGTGGAACTAAGGAATGTAGTTCATCTTAACACTCTCCATGGAAATAGCAATAGATCAGTGAGGGGCTTGCAACATCTTGTAGGGTCGAAAATAATTTGTGATCTGAAAGGATGCGGAGTCACTTTTGAACTCTGAGACTGAACAGTGAAGACTGGGCAACTGCTGCCCATCTTACTTTGGGGATAAATATACATAACACCTCAAATCTGGTTTTTGTGTTTCTGGAACTATCCAGCCCTGTACTAACCTAGACACTAAAAACAAAGAGATAAAACAAATAAATATACACACACACACACACACACACACACACACAAGATTCAAGAATATTCTTGAACATGATTACCTGAAGAAGGCTGGCAAGAAAACAGTTGAAATGTTGTTGAGGAAAAAAGAATTCAAAGATTAGGATCCCCCCTCCACATCTTCTTGGTCAGGCTGAGAATTTTACATCATCTCTTCATATATCTATCAATTGTACACCCTGAGCTATATTCTTAATAAGATATTGTGTTATTAGCAGATGGCATCACTAAACATCATTCAGCAAATGTGCCTAATGTTGTTTGTTTCATTAGTAAGTAGGGAAGATCAAGCTGCTATTATATTGAATTTTATCATTTCATTTTAACTCTCTTGAATACGCCCTCCTTTTAGGGAGTGGTGGGCTTTTTTCTTTCTTTAAATATCATGTCAATTCAGGATGCTGGTGATCATGGCTCTCAACAACTTCCTTTTTTTTTTTATTTTTAATATTTGTGAATTGCCATGAACTTCTTGGGAAAGATAGTAAAGTGGTTTCCTGTTGCTTTCTCCATGTTTTTGATTTCAGTTTTCCTTCTCCAAGGTTTGGGAATCCAGTCTGCCATAGGGTCATTCCAGACAGATTCAACAAGGGTCTCTCCTGAAGGTCCTCAGATTTCATCCAAATTTTCACCATTTGTTAACATTCATGAGAGGAGTTGATCCTGAGAATTTCAGCATGTTATTTCATGTCAAACAGATTTTATGCTGCTTTGAAGATTATGAAGATATTAAAAATTTTGTAAACATTGAATGTTTTTGTTTTTTGGAGACACCTCATTGAAAAGAACTTTCGTTGCTTGCCTTTCTAACTCTTTTTTTCCAAATCTGAAATTTGATTAACAAGTAACACTTTTCAGTCACTTGTTGCAAAAATCCCAACTGAAGACATTTCAACTATTCTGCAAGTCTTGTACATATTGTCTTTCAGAAAATGCAGTTTTAATCAAGTGATAATGTGTTACAATTTCTGAAAAATGAAAAAAATTGCAGTTTTTTTTTGTTTTTTTGTTTTTTTCACCCTTTTTGCCATCCTGTTGCTCAGAAATGCTGCTTAAATGGATCAATGTTATTGATTTTTTTTTTTCTTCTTTGTGAAATTTGATACACACTGCATGATGAGAAAAAAAAATGAAATGGTTTGCATGTGTTTTCATGCATTGGCAGCAATCTGAAATCAAGGATTTTGACTGTAAAAGGAGGTTTTTGTGCATTTTTAAACATTTCAGTTGAGTCATTCTGTGTCAAAATCAACAAGGGTCTGACCATCACTGACACAGACTTTTTCAAATTTGGTACACTTATAGAGCTTCATGATAGAAATTGAATCTATTTTACATCTCTAGGTTAAAAGGTTCTGGAAATATGACCCTTTGACTCTTGCCAAAAAAGTGAATTTTTGAAAATGGTTACAGAGTTTAAATATCAATATCTCACTTGTTTTTCACTTACAAAACTAAATTATATACCATTTTAAAGTACTTGGATAGACCTAAAAGGTGATCTATTTATTTATTTTTTTTGTTTTAAAAGTCAAATAAGATAATTTGACCTTGATATTAGACTTTGATCTTTAATTTGTCAAAAACATTTTTTTTATTTTTAACAAATTTGTCTGCTTTATGTCAAGATATGTACAAAATTTTGTGGTAGACTTTTGACTGTAGCTTGAGTTACAAGGGTTTTACTGAGTTGGGCCAAATTCAAAATGGCAGATTTTGGTAATTGTCACTATATGCTAACATTTTTATATCTCCCAATAGGGTCAAGTTGTATATCTTTAGAAAGCTCTTTTAATGCTGATTAATATTCACATAAGAACGATGATCATAAAACCAACAGAATTTGTATTATTTTTGATTAAATGTTGACCAATTTGGTAGAAAATAAACTTAATTTTGGTTTTGTTTATATTTTTATTATATAACAAATAGATTTTTATATGAAAAAGTGACATAATGAAAATAAAAAAGTCATTAATTAATGTTAAGATAACACAAAATAATATGAAAATAATATATAATAATATAATACGAAAAAATTAAAGGAGCAGTATCAAAGAAAATTATTTAAGCAAAAGTGAATGCAATAGATTAGGCTGGAATTTGATCTTGGCTTACTATTTGCATTTAGTGTTATACCACTTGCCTGTTTACTTTTTTATCTTTTAATGGAACAGTCAAAAACAGTATCTGGCATACCTCCCAACTGTATAGAAGAATTTACTTATCTAGGTAGTAAAGTCTCTTGGTGTGAAAGTGATGTAAATATACACATTGGTAATGCTTGGTGTGTCATTGACAAGTTATCTTTAAATTGGAAATCTAAACTTATAGGCAACATGAAAAGGTGCCTCTTTCAAGCAACTGTTACCTGTGTTCTGTTGTATGGCTGCTCAGCATAGACTCTTACTACAAAACTAGAAAGTAGATTGGGTGGAGCCGATGCTCGCCGGTTAAGAGTGGTTTTGAATGTCACTTGGAATGATTGACCAATAAGTGATTCACCTAGTATAAAACATCATCAAAGAGTGTAGAGTCAGATTCACAGGGCATTGCTGGAGAGCTAAAGACAAAATTGTTAGTGAAATTCTTTTGTGGGAGTCTTCACAAGGAAGAGCTAGCAGAGGACAACAAACCAAGACCTTTATCAAGCAAATTTGTGACTATGTAAACTGCAAGCCATCTGACCTGCAGAATATGATGAACAATAGAATGGTGACTGTCATGGGAATCTGTGCCACCAGATAATGAAGAAAAAGTATAATTCTTTAAAAGTAGCAATAGAATTTTTTATGGTTAAAAATGTAGAGTGAGTGACCATGGTGAAATATAAATAAATAGCCGAATTGCCCAAGTTTGTAATAATAACATGAAAAAGAAATCAACAGGGCAAAAAATAATATATATATATATTAAGCAAACAATATATACAAGGCAAAGCAACAGTAATATGGTAAAAAGTTCACAAATTAAGAATTGGGTTTGAGACACAAGCAAATTTGGATAAATGAACGTAGTGTTCTAACTTTAAGACAGATCAGGACAGCGTCCTATGAAACCGAGAACCAGACTATTTTATTGTCTAAGAAGAAATCTCAGCAAGCATTTTGTGTGCTTCTGCCTATAAATTGGGGAGGGGAAAGTCCTTTGCAATCATTCCCCGTGGGGATTGGAACTAACAAAAATAAATCCAAGATTACTAATGCAGGAAATTTAACCAATGAAATTGTGAAATGATTTAAAGATTATCATCTCTCTAGGTCTAAATGGTGCAGCCACTCATATCCAAGGATGCCAGTCTATTAAGGTGGCTAGCTAATCCCTATTGCAGACGCCTGCTCAGGCACATTTGTGTTTTTTTAACACCCAAAGAGCCCATCTGTGGTTAATACTGCAACTATGCTGAGCAGACCTTAGTTACAGTCTTTGGGAGAGAGCACATCATCTAGCCTGATCAATAGTCTAAACAAGGCCAGCACGCTTAAATCCTCGGTTACGATGACTTGTGACTTTGTGTTAGCACAACCACCATGATAGCTCCCAAGGGTTCTGTTTATCCAATTTCACTCACAAAGCTTGGATTAACCTGTGGTATGGTTTTCAGGCACTTTCCAAGGGATGCTGGGATCACCTCCTCCAGAAAAATGACATCAAGAAGTCAACTTCTTGACAAATCGACCCTGGTGAGATTTGAACTCGGGTCTCATGGTCAGAAATTGAATGTTCTAACCACTCATCCACGTGCCTTGGTAAACTAATAATAATAACAATAATAAAGACAGCCCGTGAACAATCATGTGTTTTGATTTGTCATTTCTAATTATCTTTTTCTGCTGATAAATCTTGATTTTATGTAAACACAGACTTTAAACTGTGAATTAAAATATACTTTTGTTTAGTGTTATTATTATAGAACAATTAGAGTGAACTGTGGCTCATTTGGCTTTCTAAATAATGTTTCTTAAAACCTTGTTTTGTTCTACTTGTTCACTCACATTTTCTCATACAGCTCTTGTTTTATATTAATGGTTGCTAATAAATGAGTGATTATAGTTTTACTCAGAGTGCAAAATGTTCAAGGGAACTAACAAGGCACTTTCTGGAAAGAGCATGAACTCAAACTTTCTTGTATTCAATCCCACTGTTGTCTTATTAGAAGACAGATTTCAAGCCAATCTGATTAATCACTTGAAATATGAGTGAAAAAGTGACAAGCAAAAAAAAAAAAATTCTGATACTGCTCATATTTTCTTTTTGTGCTTTGTTGCATCTCCTTGGAACACCAAATTTGGTATTTGTACCTGGTTGAAGAGAGTGGAATTCTATTCCGCACAAGTCAATATCTAAATGAGCATAAAATCTACTAGTTGACTATAATACTACAAGATTAATAACCAATAACCCTGAGTTGATATGGCTGACTTAAAAGACAACTCTTTTGTATTATAATAGCTGGCCACTCTTATATCTGAGTATGCCTGTCTACTAGGGTATTTAACCAATCCTTGTAGCAGATGCCTGCTCAGGCACATTTGTGTTTGTTTAACACCCACAGAAACCACCTATAGTTTATTCTAATACTATGCAGAGTGTGCCTTAGTTACAGTTTCTGGGAAAGAGCACATTATTTGGTGTGTTCAACAATCTGAACAAGGCCAATGACTTCATGCTGGCACAATCATTGATGGTATTTATCAATTCACCCACAGGAATTGAATGTGGCACAAGGCCTTTTTAATGTGGGTATGTCTGAGCCCGTAGGCCCAGCCAAAAATAAAACCCATCTAAACCCGTCCAAGCGGGCTAGTTCCGTCAACCTCCCCGAACGAAACCCCACCCTTCGGCGGAGCTTCGTCCGGGTTCCTCTCTGCAAGCAGAGAGTTCGACAGACACCCGGCTCGGCAGCTCACAAAGCACAGATACTACACTTTGATCCTAGCCACCGGGCCGAGCGGGTATTCTTTTTTTAGATACACATTGATGGCTCCCAAATAGGTCTGGCTACCCAATTTCACTTAGAAAGCTTGGTTCAACCCGTTATATTGCTTTCAGGAACTTTCAAAGGTGCTGCATGCTGGTATCACCACCCCAAGCCAATAAAATCAGAAAGTCACCTTCTTGACAAATTGACCATTGTGAGATTTGAACCTGGGTCTTATGGTTGGAAAGCCAATGTTTTAACCATTTGGCCATATGCACATTAGATATATAAACAAGGATTAATCCAATATTTCTTGAAATTTTTTAGCAATTTGGTGAAGGTAATGTTTTCAGCATTTTAAACCTTTGACAACTTTTATTATGGTAGATTATATGTGTAACCACTTGCTTTAGAAGCAGGAAATGTTCATAAAAATTTTTTACGCTTGAGGGAATTTTTTTTTTCAACAATATATTCTTCATATAGTTAAATGAATAAATTAAAAGCAAATTGACTGGTTGATTTTGTTTAACGGTATATCAATATCTCTATGGGTTATTTAATGCTGAAATGTAAATATTTTGAATACAATTTTATGACTTCAACTAAATATATATTGAACACAATTGTATGCCCCAACTACAGATAATGTATTGTTAGTCATTTTGTTTAGTGGCATATCAACATCCCTATGGGTCATTTAATATTGAAATCTAAATATTTTGAACACAGTTTTATGGCTTCAACTAAATATATTTTGAACGCAGTTGTATGCCTTCAACTACAGATAAAATGTATTGTTGGCCATTTTGCTTTAAATAGATATTGTTGGTAATTTTTACTATAAAAAATGTATTTTTATACTTTCATAGTGTTCTGTCTTTGTCTGGGGGGTTCATTATTTACCCATAGCTGGGATCCTAACAGGTGCTACCATTCCAGGTTAGGGTGGACCAGAGAAAAACAGTTAAGAGGTAGTTCCATGCTCCTCAAAATCTCCTGGCTTTGTTGCCGGATGTAGTTTGTCATCATACCTGGGACTAGAAGCAAATTGCTTACGGCAATGTGTTAACCTCACTGTCATAAGTGATAATATTATACCAAGACTTCAATTTTTAATGATAGAAAAATATTTTCTCTAAAGAAAAAAAAACAAACTTTTCTCAATTTCTAAGGCAGATGCTTACATGTATGGTCTTCTGTAGTGAAAATGGCTGAGATACCTTCAGCAAAAAATTACCTTGACTTTTTTACTTTGATGAGTTATATATTATTAAGCACAATTCCCGAAAAAGTTTGTCCATGACTGCTATTGAAGATAAGAGAAATAAAAGAAACTGAATATAAGCACATACGCCTATAGCTACAGAACTATCTTGCTAACCAAACAGAAAATTCTTTGTATGCCACTAGCAGAATTTTATGGATACAAGTTGTATACCATGAGATCCACTAATAAAAAAGACAAGTGATAGCAAGTCTTCAATCGCAGAAGTAGTAATCAAAACATGGGCAGCAGCAGTTGCACACTAATCAGCAACCAGTTTATATTTAAGTTTACTACAGCAAATGGCCTAGTGAATAAAACTGTTGGTTTGGGAATTTGTCATCATAGTGGTTGTGAGTTCAATCACTGGGCCAGGCAGTGTACTCAGTGGAAACAGGCAAGCAATAACTGAAAAGTACTAAGTGTCATATATGAATGGAAAGTGTTTCTGCTGATACCAGAGTTGAATGTGAATCTCTAGACAATGAAAATGTAGACTGCCATTTACTATAGAGATATCATGCCACTGACAGGGGTAGTTACCATTATATGTTTGACTATTGTGTTAATCTGGACATTAAAGTCAAGTGTCATGTGTTTGAAAATGAATTAGTACTTTTCTTAGCAGCTCTATGCAGTCAAACAGTGAAATGAGAATAGTCTACCTCCGTGGATTAAATAAAGGGTTCTGTTCAGAATTCCCTGGAGGTTACTAAGATTATATATATATATATATATATATATATATATATATACACACACATACCTGAGAAAGGCTGTAAAACACAACAGCTGAAATGTTGTGATAACAACAACAAAGATGAAGACAATAATATGAATATAAATAGTGTAAATAATTTGTATATCAGTTTAATATATTCATTGTATATACATAGATAAGTCCATCGTTTAATTATGAAAATGCATTTATTTAATGCAACAAATATTTTTCAATATTATCTTCATTTATATTATTTACATGCAGACTGTTGTCTCCAGCCTTCATCATGTGTTTATCGATTTGGCTAACCTACAGGTAGCTTTGAACCGAACTATTTATTTAATCTATAGGGGTAGATTGTTCTACTACCGAGGAATATCTCATCTATTGCTCAGCCCTGAGATTGAACTCACAATTACTGTCACCAAATTCACAAACCAACACTTTATCAATCAGTCTTGTATAGAGAACTTGGAGCCTTAAACCTCACCTGTCTGCTGATGAGTACAGCTGCTGTTTGTCATGCTTGACTGCACTCACTGAAGCTTGTCTTTTTTTGCTACTGCTGTTAGCTTGTCATTTAACTTATCTTGATATTTTACAGAACACCGACATGTTCTGAATGTGGCACGAGGTCTGTATTAACATTGGCAAAGTTGGGGGGCACATGTAAATAGTATCAGAGTTGCAAATATACAATTAAAATTTCAGATCAAAATTCAAATAATAACTGTATTAAGCTATGGATTTATTGATCTACATTTGTCAGATATGAAAATTTGAAATAAAAACAAATCAGAATGTTGTCTTTAAAGAACCACAGAAAAAAAAAATACCATATTTAATGGCATAAAAGACTTTTTTCTTTTCTTTTTTTCACTTAAAACCTGACTGAAATAATATCCTTACATAGTGGGTTTGAAAGCAGACATTTGGCATTTTTGGAACAGTTCCCAGCTGACATCTGAGATATATAGTCTGAAAGTAGTTTCACAGTTTCAGAACTGGTTTAGATTAGTCCTAATTTCAAGTATTTATAAAATTATTGTTTGAAAGGCAATAAAAACTAGCAAATGTTTAATCATTTACTTTTAGATGATAACTTTTGGATAATTGCCTTTTCTTTTTTTTTTTTTTTTTTTTTTTTTGCTTAGAAAACAACTGGAATCTCATTGAAATAAATGTTGCAAGTAATAGAAAGATTTAACTTGACACTCTTTTTCAAAAATGACTTGTATCAAATTATCACAGAATTTGGTCAAATTAACACAATTTTTTGCCATAATTTGTCTTCTCTTCTGTCTCTGATCCCTTTTTTCCCCAACTTTAAATAATTCTAACAAAAAAAGTTCAGGACAATTTTCTTTCTCCTTTTTAGTTTAAGTTCCCAAATTTAAATCTGCAAAAAAAAAAAAAAAAAAAAAAAAAAAATGAATCTTAGGAAAATATTTAAAATATTCTCAGTTTTTTTGATATGTTAAATTGATCATTACCTGCTTTTGGTACAACATACTAGAGATCAACTGTAATTTTTTGACATCAATTTTTTTTATTTCTCAGAAATCATGACCTAGACTGACCCCCCCCCCCACCAAATCCCTTTTTGACACAGAAAATCCCCAAAACTATGCTGAAATGTGTTAAATAAAAAATTTAAGTTCTTTGGAAATTTTGGTTTTTCACTGAAGACAGCGATTTCTAGACATACGTATTTTTTAATTAGAAATGTGTAAATTTTGTTTTAATATTCCTCAAGTAAAAACAACATGAACACAGTTCTGACTGAGTTGAAATTCATTCAGGGGACTGAGAAACCGTAAATGTCAGTTTAACTTTTTTGTGTGAGCACATTGTGAATTAGATTTTTTGAATGCTTCTTATGGCTTTAAATCTCAACAAATGGATACGTTTTTGAATTTATTCTGATATTTTTTTTTCTTTCATTCTTAGGGATCAAGTCGTCGAGATGTTTAACCATGCCTACTCTTCTTACATGGTGAGTTTCATTTTTACTTATTTTTAATCTATTCTTGGAACATCTGTAGTTGAGTGACAATAAAGAAAATAATCCTGAAAACTGTTTACAAATGTAATTATAAATTACAAGAGTAATTTTTTAACTGGAAGCCATAAAGTGTCAAAAAGCCCTAGGGAAAAATTTACCTTCTCTTATCATAGCCATGATCATCTTTCAAAATGGCTGCATCTCCAGATACACGTAGAAAGCAAAGAGCTATCATAGAAATATATATATATATATATAATATATAGGAGGCATGGTGGAGTAATAGATAGCGGCTTGGATTGAGGAATTGGAGAGCCGAGTTCGAATTCCAGTCGAAACTATTACATTCACTTACGTGCTAAAAGGAAAGGTGTGAATCCTCTTCTTCTCCCTCCAGCCATGGGCAAATAGCAGGACAGACTGGGTTGTATAGCCTTTGATGGCAACTGGTCTAGGAGAAGGACAACTCTGAATTCAAAACCTGTGGAGGGTCATTCAGGGATCCTGTGCCACGTTGTGCACCAAGTCTCTGTATTCAGCCCTTCAAAAAGTGTGGATGGTTCCGCACAAAACCTTCACCACTATAATCAAATCTCATGTGCTGGTGTTGGGCTGTCAGTTTCCTAGAACTGATCTGCTTGACCCTCATATGTCGAATTCGACAGGAGAGTCAAGAATATATATATATATATATATATATATATATATATATATATATATATATATATATATATATTTTACATATATTAAAATAAGAAAAGAACAGTAAGATTTATAATCTGGTGTTTTTTAACTGTTATTTTATTTAAAAAAAACAATGCTCAATACAAACAGTAAAGCAAAATAATATTATTTTCTTTTTAAAAATATGATTCCATCGCAACACAGAAAATTTCCATGTTTCAAAACTGAAACTAAAATTATAAATTATAAAAAATTAAACTTAAAATCCATAGTCTTGTTCCAATGTCA
Organism: Acanthosepion pharaonis; assembly: GCA_903632075.3. NCBI lineage: Eukaryota > Metazoa > Mollusca > Cephalopoda > Sepiida > Sepiidae > Acanthosepion > Acanthosepion pharaonis. Next base: position 2,000,294 of record CAHIKZ030000791.1, read on the forward strand.
AGCAATGGTAGGAAAAACTTTCAAAGAGCAAAACACAATGCACACGGCTTGACGATTGCATTTAATCATGAAACAGACTGTCAATTTTAATGCTCATTTTTATATATATATATATATATATATATATATATATATATATATATATATATATATATATATATGGTGGTACTCGTTTGGAAAAATGTCGGATAGCTCAACTTGCAGTAGAACAAATTGGTACCTGAGGAAAAATGGGGAATAAAAAAAGAAAGAACCAAGAACATTAAACTAAAGTGAAAACAATCGTCCAGTGTTCAAATTCCAAGTCCCAAAAAAACAAACCCCCAAAACGAGTAAAAAGATTTCCCTGAAGATCCGTTTAGGTGAAACCTAGGTAGGTTTGCCTGACTCCTTAGGATTATCTTATCATATATATTGTTACGTGTTGGAAATTGTAACAAAGAAAAATAAATGATTTACCAAAACACAGAGCTAAATCACAAACAAATATTTAATTTACAAAAACACAAGATAAAATATATACAAGATATACAATTGTGACATACAAAAACAGTAAACACAGAGTTTATGGGCGAAGTGTTACGAAGGAGAAGGAAGGTGAGTCAAGTATCTTTACCACATTAGGGCTAGCGAAGTAATCTAAGTGCTGTTACTGGAAATCCACAAATGTGAGTATATATAGATTAATTTGTATTTTGGTCAATGAAAATAGTCAAAACACTATTTACCAGATTTGTTCCATGTGGTTCTCTTTTGGGTTTTTGTTGGTCGGCGCCTTTTCTTAGAGATTCTTTCGACTGGATATAATAATCCGCGAATCAAAAGGCCGGAGTTGATAATGGCAGAAATTCCTTTTTCCAACTGACAACACTTTTTCAAAAACTTATTTGTAGTGGCTAGCACCTAATTAGCATTTTTCTAGATGTTTCTCAAATATACTGGAATGATCTAGAATCTTCCAAACATTCTATTTCTAATTTTTCTATTTTACAACTACTTCATGAATGAAAACTTTTTTGTATTAACAAGTAGGACTCAGTAGAATCCCTTTTTATTATTTTTATAGAAATGCACCCTCGTAACAAAAATATATATTTATATTTATATATATATATATATATATATATATATATATATATATATATTTATATATATTTATATTTATATATATTTATATTTATTTATATTTTATATATTTATATATATTTATATATATATTTATATTTATATATTTATATATATATATATATATATATATATATATATATATATATATATATATATATATATATATATATATATATATATATATATATATATATATCAGCCTTTTGACTAAATTGAAGCATGAAGAAAGATTTTAAAATCTCCTGTGTTCAATGAAACTAGGAACATCAAAGATGTTTTTTTATCATTTGAGGATCCGTATAAATGTTGAATTGTTGATTCTCCTTCCAGAAACATGCATACCCTGCAGATGAATTAATGCCTTTGAGTTGCAAGGGACGATATCGTGGCCGAGAGCGATCACGGGGAGACATAGATGAATGTATGGGCAAGTAAGTAGATTGTATTCAACAATTTAAATTTATTTTTTATTCATTTAAATTTATTTTTCCTTATAGGTTAATTTTGGTTCTTTTTTTGTTATCAGCTTAAAGAAAAGTTTTCATAATAACCATGATATGTAAGCATTTTTGACAATATGCAACCTGTACATATCCCATTTACTACCAGGTAAGCTTTAGAGCAGTTGTTCTCAACCGAAGTGCATATGGACCCTGGGAGTCCATGTAACATTACTGGGGGTCCACACAAAAAATAGCGAATTGGGGTTCCATGGTAATATTTTGTGGTCCATAGTGCAATTTCATTTCAGAATGGTTGTTACAACAGAGAGAATTAGAAGTTCTACCATAATTTACATCATATTAAAATACTAAAAATAGAAAAACAATTCTAAAACTAGCAGAAAACAAGATCAAGTGATGTAAGTTAGCATCCCTTTTATTCTACTAAATGTTTTGGTTGTAAAAGTTGAATAAAAACAAGTTATATAAAGGAAGGATTATATATATATATATATATATATATATATATATATATATATATAGGAAAATTATATAAACATTATAATTTATTATATAAATTAGTTTAATATATTAATAAATAATAATTTTAATTTTTAAAATATTAATAATATAAATAAATTAATATTGTAATAGACTCGACATTCTGAAAAGGGGTGATCTTCGACTATCATTGACATTGATGGAGCCAATTATTTAAAAAAAAAAAAAAAAAAAAAATACAGGCATCAACCACAGGAAATCTGCACTCTTTTAATTAATTACTCACATATTTTAAAATGGTTTATTATGTGTTATTTTACCAGTGTACATAAATATCCTATAGAATTCTGTAGTTAACAGGGTTCATACAGGTTCATTTTTCAGGGCTAGAAAAGTCCTGGAAAAACAACAATAGCCCAAAAGTTTCTTGAAAAGTCCTGAAATTTTGTAAATTGGGCTACTCCCGTTTCTCAAATTATGAAAGCATAATGCCAAATTCCAGAAAGCTGGCTTTTTTATAAGCTAAAATTGTCCTTTAAGAAAAATATTTTTTTAGTTGTCAGTAATTGGCAATTATTGAGAACAGTGGTTTGTTTCCTTGATTAGAACGAGTTCATGACCTCATAGTTATTTATGTATTTTCACGTCTAGGTGACAGAAAGAATATGAAGGCATGTCTTCTAGCTGCTACCCTCACTCAAAGATAAAAGGCATCAGAGACAAGTGAACTGTTAAAGATAGATGAATTCACATTCAGTGAATTTGTTATTGAACGGAAAATAATTATTACTAATAAAATACATTTTAGTGGAATCTCAAAACTTTTTGTTTTTTAAAATGTGAACAATTGAAGAAATTTTATTCACATGTCAATTTCAAAAGTAAAAAGTCCTTTTGATCTCTAATCAGTGGTAGGTGAGTTCATGATGAAAAAATAGATATCTGTCCTGTGTCAATTGTCTCAATTGTTACCAAAAGTAACAAGTTTGAAAATCAAATTTGACTCAAAGAAGATGTGTACAGGAAGGATTATAGAATAGAAAATGGGTGTCTTTGAAAAAATAAGAAGAATGTTATTTTAAAGTTTTCAGGCTAATAATGACCTGTATCTCTATCTTTTGTGTGAAAAAAAAAATGCTGATTATATATATATATATATATATATATATATATATACTTATTTGGCCTTTATATTAAACTAGCTTAAAAGTTTTTGTTCCTTACTGCAGTAACCAGGTATTGAACTCACAACTCTTTGAGTCAAATTACTAAATCCAACCAACGCTTTTAGACACCGGTGAACAGAAACTTGGAGAGTTGAGTTAAAGGGAGATTAATGAGGCATGGCACGTTGAACTAGAACAATCTATCCTGTTGGACAAAATAAAGGGTTCAGTTCAAAATTCCAATCACCTGAAAAAGGCTGGAGTGTACAACAGCTGGAACATCATGAATATGGCAACAAAGATGAGGACAACAGTCTGAACAATGTAAATAGTGTACTTATTGTCAGCTAAGTGATAACACTTAAGCACCTTGATCAAAGCAATTGCCAAAGCCAGTGAATTCTTTACTTTGGAATGCTTTGGAATTGCCAATCAATTTGAATATGCATATATTTTTATAATCTTTTAAATAAACAATCTAACAATTAAATAATGTGTAATATATTTGTTATTAAAATTCTAAATGTAGCTTTTTGAAACACACATTGTTGAGGGAGTATGCGCTAATAATGATGTCAACTGAAAAAAAATGACTTTTTGACATTGTTTTATTGCAGGTATATTAGTTAAACATTGCTATTTTTTTTCCAAACATTAGTAAACTGGTGAATAATATTGACTGGCCTGACTGTAAAGGGCAGTCAATAAACAAGTAAAACTATTTATCTATTAGTATTTAAAACTAAATTGTCCATGTTGCCAAATTAACACATTCTAGTGATAAATGAGCAAGGAGACATATTGGTAAAAGAATGAAAAATCCTCTTACTTGAATGTTAAAGTGCTTCACCAGAGATAGATATGTTGAACCAGTATCTCTCCAGCCATGAGAGATAAGGAAATTGATGCCTATCTATTTGCCAGTTGATCTGGAACTGGGTCTGCTGGCTTTATTTTCTTGCTGATGCTATATGGTCATGTAACATTTTATATTAGGTTGTTATATAAATTTGTTTGTTTTTTATATTTTAATACTTATTATTTATTAATATTTTTAGTGAATCATTCAACACAATATTTCCCTTCATTATTTATGACCTCCTGCCACCATTCCACTAACTGTTCAATGCCTCGATGATAGAAATCACAAGAAATTCTCAAGCCACTTTTTTAAGCTCCACATCATTGTTGGATGAAACATCCTTCAAATTGTTACAAAATGACGTAAAAAGGTGGTAGTCTGAAGAGGATAAATAGGGAGAATATGGTGGGAATAGCAGAACTTCCCAATTGATCTCTTTAATTGCATGTTTGGTCATCTTAGCAATGTGGGGGTGAGCATTGCCATGTTGAATAACTATACTGTATCACAGGCCAGGTCTTTTCAGCTGAATTGCCTCTTTGAGCCTGTTCTTTTGTTCAACATACAACTTATCATTGACTGGTTGTTTTGAAACATTTTATATCATTCTGTTAGTAATGAAGTCATCTCTGTACACAGCACAAATATCTCAAGCAGCTTTTGGCAGCTTTGTAGCTTTGATAAAAAGCAGAGATGTGCTGACATGCTCATTATTGTTCACTTGGCATTCAATCTTAAAGGTTATATAGTGTGTTAGATAATGAAATAAAATTTCAATAACTTTAAATTACATTTTCATTGGATGACCAGAGTGACTAAGAAGCAGAAAATGCTATAAAAAATTATTATTCACAGGATATCCGAAAAAATATATGTAATGACTTAATATATAAAGGCAGATAATTTTCTTAATCCCCTACAAGACTATGCATCTAAAGTTTTACTTCATTGGATAAAAATACCTCTGAGATAAATAGGTACCCTAAGGACTCTGTGAATAAAATGGAAAATGTTGGTTTTCAATTAGTGGGAATGACTGCAAAAAAACTTCCCCTCTGCAATTTATAGATACAACACAGATGCATGCTGGGATTTCCTCCTAGCCAATAAGCCTGATCACTGTGATTGCTTGTCTGTATCCCCTTTTGTGTGTTAACACCATTCTTAGTTTGTGAACTTATTGCCTTATTACTGTTAATTTGCCATGCATATATTATTTTTGTCCTGTTCTTTTTTTTCTTTTTCTTGTTATTGTTTACTGCAAACTTTGTAAATTCTGTTTGTCGGGCCTTTCTACCAATTATAATTAATCATGGCCAATTATAGAAAAAAAATCTGTTTATCTAACACACTATATAACCTAATATCCAATGGAGATCATATTATCATCTATATTGTAATGAAAATAAACTGACTGTACATCAACATGTCTTCAAAATAATTGTATTTTTTAAATTCTTTTATTTTCAGTTTTTCTCTAACCCTGATAGACTCCTTGGACTCTTTAGCTGTAAGTATAAAATCTGTTATTAAAAAGAATGTGTATGTGGAGATATCTGTATAAGCAAGTAATTTAATATCTAGTGTTTCTACATACTAATTTCTAGTGTTTCTACATACTAATTTCACAACTCTGAGTTTCATGTATCTAGCAATTGTCAGGATGTATGACTAAAGAATTAGTCATTGAATTTGATGGAAGAGCTATGGTTAGTTAAGTATCAGGATGATGTGCTTAAGTGTCAAGAAATACAAAGTGTAATGGTAATTGTAGTGAATTGGTAAATAGGATTGTACCTACCTGCATAAATTAAGTGAATAAAGTGTATAGTGTGTCAATGCTTTCCACACGTCCATCTCTCCACAATGCTGATGATATCCAAAGTCAGTTGTATGCATATATACACCCAGCTCGCTATGTTCACAGGTTTGTTTGCTTGGCTGTGATTGAATTTGACAAAGAATAACGACAAATGCTTTTCAAGACCCCGGTTGGAAAATAGCAACAATGCGATTTCTCACTGCCAATAATTTCTTTTGGCTTCGATGAACTGCCATCTCACTAAGAAAGAGAACCCTTACATTCACTGTCTAGGTGGCTGCTCTTCTGTTCACTGATTGCTTGTCCTTTCCTCACTGACTGCTCTTGACTAACTGCTCATTATATGGACACCAGCTGGGTCTCACTGCCCCTATCCATCCACTTGTGTTTTGGAAAAGGAGACTACTTAAAAGCTGGATGGATGGTCAGTTTTTCAAAGGACTCTACTTTTACGATTATCTAAAATCATTATCAAAATTTTATGTTTGCCAATTCCAAGGTGGGGTGGAGACTGGTTCCTGAAAACACTGGTTGTTGACTCAAACATGAACTGGAGACGAAATTCCTAAGAAATTCTGGTAATTAAATTGACTAAAAAGGAAAAAAAAAAAAATTATCTAAATATGATCTAAAATCTAAAAAAAATCTATCTATCTATCTATCTATCTATCTATCAAGAATGTGTGAGAAATCGTATTGTTACACTAGTAAAGTAAGAGACAGGTGGAAGTTGACTAATAATCATGTGTTGTAAAACAACACAATACAACAGTAATATTAGTTTTTTTTCATAAGTCAACATTCTTTTTTGAGATACCAAATTACAATAGGCTAACCTCTTTTCGTCTCTCTCTTTATACCATCTTCTAGTTAAATAAATTAAAAAGAACCATTAGTAACATTATACTCATTGCATAAATGCATACAGCCATAAACAACCAAATGAAAAACAGCTAAACATCTCATAAATGTAAACAATGGAAAAGAAGCATATTCAATATATTTGTATTTTATAATATGAGAATAATATATGAATATTACATGCATTATTATTGGATACGGTTAAGTAAAACACCAGTTTTATCAAAGTCATGTTTATTTTAAATAAAGCTGTACTTTTTGATTACAGTAAATGGATAATATAGTTTGGTCAACTGTGTAGCCCAAAGCCAGCAGTATATAGGCTAATTTTATATCACATGTATGATGTGATCCCCATAAAATTAGCTTAAATTAGGTTTTCAAAAGTCACATGACACAAGTATATACAGTATTTGTAAGGAGGCACAGTGGAGTAATGGATAACGGCTCGTATTGAGGAATCGGAGAGCTGAGTTCGAATTCCAGTCGAATCCATTACATTCACTTACGTGCTAAAAGTATGAATCCTCTTCTCCCACCAGCTATGGGTAAATAGCAGGACAGACCAGGTTCTATAGCCTTGGATGGCAACTGGTCTACCGCAGAAAGAAATGGCAAACTACTACTATATAAGATAAAATAAAGTAAAATGAAATAAGCGTCATATATAGAAACATATAAATATATAAATGAATTTGTTAAAATATTTAAATGAATTGTTTAATTTTGAATTGATATGTATTATTTTTATTAGTACTTTATTTTATCATGGCATATATTATTATTTATAGCTGATCCTTGTTGCAGATGCCTGCTCAGGCACATTTTTGTTCATTCAACACACACACACACACACACATTTATACTGCAAATGTTCTGAGTGGATCTTAGTTACAGTTTCTGGGAGAGGGAATAATCTATTCTGATCAACAGTTTGAACAAGACTAGTACATTCAAACCCTCAGTCACGATGACTTTTAACTTCTTGCTAGCACAACCATCAACAGTTTATAAACAGTTTTGTCTGCCCAATTTCACACTCGGGGCTAGTTTTTCAGGTACTTTGCAAATATACTGTGGTCTTCTCCCCAGACTGATAACGTTAAGAAGTCACCTTCCTGACAAATTAACCAGGGTGAGATTTGAACCCAAGTTTAATATATTTGTACATACATGCACACACCTTCTGTTTGTGTGTATTTTTTATTCTTTTAGTTAGGGAAAAGGTGATCTATTTTAAACTGTTTTTATTGCCAACAAAAATTCATAATAAAGACACCCCCTCCAAAAAAACAAAGCAAAAATGAAATTTAAATCTTTCTGTATGCTATTAACGAATCTTTTCAAACAGTTAATATGATGTAAGTCTACTTGCATAAGCTGTTACAAGTACACTTCAACTCAAATAATTTGGAATGTTGTCTCAGGATCAAGATCTTGAGCAAGTCTCTTATGATTGAAGTCACCTGTGTTTTTATGGTTTATTTTGTTTTATGGCATATCAACACCGTAATGGGTTATTTAATGCCAATAAGACTTTTAGGATAGGTTCATATGAATAGAATATGTATTCTTTGTAAGATATCAGTTTGTAGATCAGATTTGGTTTATTTTGTTTTATGGCATATCAACACCGTAATGGGTTATTTAATGCCAATAAGACTTTTAGGATAGGTTCCTATGAATAGAATATGTATTCTTTGTAAGAAATCAGTTTGTAGATCAGGTGTCATTGACATATTTTGTAAAAAGGGTTTTTGTTGAGTCAACTGTATTGCTGATATTTTTTTTAAAAAAATATATTGCTGATAATTCTTTAAAAATGTTTTTTTTTTTAAAAAATATATTGCTGGTATTTTTACTATAAAACCTATTTTTACACTTTCATAGTGTTTTGACCTCAGTTTGGGCATTAATTCTTTGCTAATAGCTAGGACTCTAACAGGTACTACCAGTCCAGGTTAGGGTGGACCTGGGAACAACAGGAATTAAAAGGTGGTTCCATGCTCCTCAAAACCTCATGATCAGAGGCCTTGCTGCTGGATGTAGTTTATTGTCATACTCAGGGCACACCTGTGTATTATCTTTGGTATTCAAGTAGTAAAAATATAATTATATTTATATAATCGTAGATTTTTATATTTCAGGTGTTTTTTTTTTTTTTTTTTTTTTTTTTAAAGAATTTATAAAACCAACCTTCAATTAATGAAAATATGTATAAATTGAGCTAAGAAATTTTAATTGGGAGAAAATACATTTAAGCATAACAAAAATCCATCCAAATTATATAAACCTGAATCAAACAAGATGTTATTTATGGGGTGGGGAAAAATATCTTTTGTCTTTTCCATTTAACATTTTTTAAGGTTTTGAAGTTTATTGCTGAAAAAGATATCTGGTCTTGAAAAATAGTATATGATTTTAAATATTACTAAAATATTTTTTCAGATTCTTGGGCAGTTAGATGAATTTGAAAATGCAGTACGACTTGTGATTAAAAACACCAAGTTTGACAGTGACGTAGTGGTTTCTGTATTTGAAACTAACATCAGAGTTTTAGGGTAAGTTATTATTATTTTATTTTTTTTTTTAATAAGGTCAGTAATTCAAAATTACTTTAAATTTTTTCCCTATTGCTTTGTTTATCTTTTTTTTCTTTTTTGTTTGCAAAAACTAATTTTCAGTTGTTTGGATGATTGAACAGATTTTTTTTTTTTTTTTTTATTATTGCAATACAAGATGTCTCAAAAAAATGTATATTTTTTTTTTAAGCATTTCACCCCAAGCAAGGCGGGAAGCCACTAGCACGCAAGGGGTTACAGAGAGTTGGAGCAAGAGCAGATAGGAGTGATAGAGGAAAGGATGAAGAGAAGGATAGGGGATAAATCAGGGCATCTGGCGACGTCAATTGACATTACATTTTAATAGTTGTGAGATTATAGCTATCAGGGAAACAGGAAGAGGGGAGGAAGTTCCACAGGCGAGAGGTGCAAGATATGAACTATTAGAGTAGAAGAGACTACTAGATTTAACAGACTCGACAGTGAAAGGGTGTGAGCGAGATGCCAGCCTAGTAGAACGCTTAAATTCATGAAGTTTGGCAACCAGCGAAAGCAGCTCCTCAGAGCAGTTACCATGAAAGTATTTGTAAAAAAGACAGAGGGAGGTGACGGCACGTCTGTGAGAGAGCAATTGCAGACGAGATGCCAGATCAGGGCTAATTACGTTGCATATCCATCTCTGGATCTTATCAAGAATCTTGAGATAAACAAAGGGCACCAGACCATATATGGCAGCAATACTCCATGCAAGGGCAAATGGTTGATTTGTAGATTTGAAGATTGGAATTTTTATTTTTTTAATTATCAATTAGACTACACTAAAAATTTATAATTCAAAATAAAGAGGGCAAATATGCAATTATTTTGAGCTATAGCATGCATTCATACTGACAGCCCTGTGTTTAGCCCAGGCATTAACAAGAACTACACTTCAAAGGGTTTGGATAAATTTTCTTTTAATGGTTATTTGTGATAAACATTATCTTCTAAGTTTCTCTTTAAGAAAAGATTCCCTTGGCATGAGATTTCTTAAATGAAGATGTGGTATGGAAGTCTTCCTTCAGTTTCAAACTAATGATGAGCTATTTTGGTAGATCATTTGAAACTAAAGTGTCTTTGGCTATGTTCTCGTATTTCAGGACAAATTTTCACTTTTCAAAACTTACTCCTATATTAGCCGTTATTTATAATTGTGTCTGAAAAAGAAAAAAAAATTATTTGTAGGGTGTATACATTTTTTGATGGGTGTGTGGCAGAGTAGTGAGAGCATCAGTGTTTCAACCATGAAACCTGGATTCAAATCTCATGATTTTCAAGGAGGCAACTTCTTGATAATATCCATCTGTTTTCTATATTATATGTTTTATACAAAGCTTTACCTGTTCAGGTAGATGATACCTGCAATGTCAGCTCTTCCCTCTATCAACTCCTCATGCATCTTAACCTGATGTGGAGGCTGGCAATACAAATAAAGCCTTCACAACTGCTTGTCAAACACATCTGTCTCCCACTAAGAGTGGACCTGAACTCTCCCTGATCCCAAGCATGACTGTTAATATAGACCAACACCCAGATATACTCTATTCCCGGTTTTGTTGCCACTTGATCTTTAAAAATATCTCATCTAGCATTTGACTTCCCATTCTCCTTCATTTAAAGTGGATGCCACTTATATATTGAATTTCAAAAGAAACCATCCACTAGACTATAAAACACAAACACTTGAGACTGAGATAAAACCATCTCTTCCCTTTTTACGTGGGTGTCCATAGTTCTCATGACTACTGGTGGCTTTGTAATAGTGTATTGAATAAAAGTAAGTTTTCTACTCCTCCTCTCTTCAATCAGTTTGGGGTGTTAACATTTTCTGCTGATAAAGCAGAATGTTTCACCCATAAATTCTCTTTAAACTCTACTCTTGACTCATTTGGAGAATCCTTGTCTGACTTTCTGAGTCTCTGTTGACTGATATGCATATAACCTCTTCCATGTTTTCTGCTATCATCTCCCAAGCTGGATCCCCCACAAGACATGTGAACCTGATGGTATCCCTGTAATAGTCCTTAAGAGATGTACTCCTGAACTGGCTCCTGTTCTCTCTAAACTGTATAATAAATGCCTTGATGCCTCTTGCTTTTCTGCTTGTTGGAAATCCTTATCTGTTGTTCGAGTCTTTAAGAACTCGGATGAACCATTCGACCCTTACAACTACATCAACCTTCTACCACTTTTTGGTAAACTACTTAACAATTATTGTGGAAGGAGTCTATCAAGCTTTAGATATGTTTCAGCTATGTGTGTGTGTGTGTGTGTGTGTTTTTTTTTGGGGGGGGTTTGCTTTCAGGTGAATTTATCCATTTTAATCATCATTGTAGTTGCACATAAAATTTAATTTTGCTTATATTTTACCAATAATAACTCTTGCTTTTGTCCCATAATAGTTTCTTCCTTTAGTGTATAAAATGTTTATGAAAATGTTCCAATTATTATTAGTCATCAGTAGTATAATTTTTAACTTCTTAATAATGATCTATGGTTCTTTACAGAGGCCTTCTTGGTGGACATGTAGTGGCCAGTTTTTTGAAGAAGAAACGGAAAGGAATGCTCTGGTACAACAATGAATTGCGAGACATGGCTAGAGAAGTGGGCATGCGATTACTTCCAGCATTTAATACAACTACGGGTATTCCTTATCCTAAGGTAGGTTTAGCTTTTATTTTACCTTATGCTGTTTTTCGGGCTAAATTCGGTATTCTATTCAAATCTTTACAGTTGGTGGAGAATGAGAGCTGAACATAACATTCCTCCATTCCATTGTACGGTTATTACAAGTGTTTTTCATCATGAGATAATTCTCCAAAATAGTTTTAACCAACCAAGAGTTGTTTTTTGCACAGTCATGCTGAAATGTGCAGCAAATGTGCAAAGAGAATTTGTTTACTGTGTAAAGGGAACATCATACATGCCAAATTTCATCATCTTGGTAACAAAAGAATAATTTAAAAAATCTATGTTCTAAAATTATAGTGGATAAGGATTATATTACAAGCTCTTATATAAAAAGACTCCCAAAACATCCCACTAATGTCCTTTGGGATGGTGGTATTATGGATACAAGATATTGGTTATATATGTGTTACTGTCATTTAGTGGTCAAGAGTTCAATCCTTGTATCTGATAATTTGAGGGTCAGAAGGTTTTGTAAAGTTTGGAGTGAACAGAAGTTTGTTCAGGAGCAATATTATCAATTTTATTATGAATTACACACTTTAATTTGTATTTAAAAACTGTAAAAGAAGGTTTATTGCTCCACTGGGTTTCATAGTTAACACATGTGAAAATTTTAAGTAATATCTTAAAATAGGTGTAGTCTTTTTCAAAATAATAAGTATATTTTTTATGATACATACTTGTTTCTTTCTTGCATTTATTTAAAAATCTTGAATCACAGCAAATCAGCATGCATCTATTTATTTACCATTAAGTAATGTGATACATATAGCCTCTTCACATTTCAAGTAGTTGTTTATAAAAGAAAGTTCTAATGCAGTGCAGTGAATTGTATAAATATATATTATGTTATGCATATTTAAATTTATTTAATAATGTTGTTATAATGTATTATGAATGTTTATTATTTTTTACATACATAATATTTGGAATATAAAGTGTTTGTTTATATACATGGATTGATATAATAATGTGTCTTGAAAACAAATACTGAATTTCCTATTAAAAATGTCATAAAAACAGAAAAACGGCCCTACCTTAAGAACCACTTGTCTAATTTTAATGAATTTTGGCACTGCTCTCAGCAGGGGTTCAACATAGACTATGCTGCTAAATTGGTTGGGGTATTATGTATTGCTTAGGCTGTATTATGGGAACACAGATAAATACAAGCATACATACAAGATTAAAGTTTTAGTATTATATAGATACATATTTTTTTTACATTGCAAAAATCTTGACATTTTTTTTTTTTTTTTTTAAAGAAAATAGTATTTTACTTCATATTGTAATTACAATTTTTATAATTTTGTCCCTTGTAAGTGAAGTTGGATAACAACAAAAACAATTATATTTTTAAAACATGTCAAACTTATTCACAAAGTGACTTAAGATTTCATAATGGAGTAGGGAGGAGGCACGTTGGAGTAATACATAGCGGCTCATATTGAGGAATTGGAGAGCCGAGTTCAAATTCCAGTTGAATCCATTACATTCACTTATGTGCTAATACCCTTTGGAAAGGTACGGATCCTCTTCTCCTCCTCCTAGCTATGGGTAAATAGCAGAATAGACTGGGTTCTACAGCCTTGGATGACAACTGGTGTATGAGAATGGCAAATCTGAATTGAAAAATCTGCAGAGCACTTCCATCAGACTTGTCAAGACAAGAGTAGCCTGCAGTGCCATTTACAATTTCTTAATAGAATCATGTATGGTAGAGTAATGGCCAGTGGCTCGGATTGAAGAATCAGAGCCGAGTTCGAATTCCAGTCAAAATCCATTACATTCACTTACGTGCTAATACCCTCGGGAAAAGGTATGAATCCTCTTCTTCTTCTTAACCCCCCCCTCCCAGCTATGGATAACTAGTAGGACAGACCAGGCTCTATAGCCTTGAATGGCAACTGGTCTACCACAGAAAGAAATGGCAACCAACTGCGGGGAAAAAATCTGCTTCGTCAGTCATACATTGAAAGATACATGATTACCTAAGCGTGTATCACACATGGCCCACAACTGACTGAATGGGGTAGGATATTTACTTTAAAGAAAAATCCCCCACCCTCAACATATTTTTTTTTTTTGTTGTTAAACCTTTTAATAAATAAATTCATTCATTGGTTAATAAATGGAAATATTATCAACCTGAAAACTCCAGTCATATTTTGAAATAGTGTCATCAGATCAAGATTTTTATATGCATGTCATGCACGGTGCCAAATCCATTCAGAAATATCTAAACTCTCAGCTGTGTACAACTATTTTCTAAGATCCTGAGCATCATTGTAAAGATCATCTTCCTTTGAACAATGTGGACTGGAATAGAGAATCACAGACAAAGAACTATGCCAAATAACAGAAACTACATCACCTCAGGACTACCAACAGCAGCAACAATTAAAATGGAGAGCACATCTAAATCAAAGATAAAATAATGGCATAATCAAGATGTTGACAGTTCACATAACATCAAATAAAAGGTTAGAAAGGAAACCTCCATCATTACTGGAAAGACTAATAACTACTGGACTTGAGAAACCTGCTTTCCTGAAAATTTGTTTTAACTGGATTTGAGAAACCTGGTTGCTTTCAGTGAAAATTTGTGGGGAAATGTGTTTTTTTTTAAAAAAGAAAAAAAGTTCAAACAAATTTTATAACAAATTTCTAAGGATACACAAAAGACAGATGACACAACTGAGTTTGACTAAATTCAAAAAGTGAATGCCAAAATGCCAATAACATTTGTAAAAATAATCAATGCAAATGAAAATCTCTTTTACAATAAAAATTACAGTCTTGTTTTTTTTTGTGGAGAAAAATACTTCTGAATAGTTTTCAAAGAATAGGTACAATTTTTGAAGCAAAGTTCATGGTAGCAGCAAGGAACAGAACAATCACACCAGCTGAAGAATTTTCCTTAATGTGGGAGTGATTTTGATGTTCCTTCCAATTCTTGTCTGGTGGTCGTCAAATTTCTTCTGTGTTGTTTTTTCCTTGACTGGCTGACCTGGATTCATGCAGCAGCTGTTTGTTGACTCTTTGAATTCAGTTCCTTTTATTCACCCAGATAGGCTCTAGATTCACTCCACAGAATTTGGAGAAAAACCTTTTGATTGGTTCTGAATGAAAAACAGATGCAGTGATTTTCCCATAAATGGAAATGGACCAAAAATATTTTTAAAATTCAAAATTTTAAGCAAGAGCCCAACACATTCAAGCAGCTTAAATTTCTTAAATGCTAATATTAACATTACTATTTATGATCTTTAGTTTTAGTTTGGTAAAATGGGAGATTACTCTGACTTGGTAAATCCAGTTTGATAAAATGGGAGGAAGCATGGTGGAGTGGCACCGATTGAGGAATCTGAGAACAGAGTTTTCATTCCATTTGGATCCGTTACATTCACTTACATTCTAATACCCTTGAGAAAGGTACGAATCTTCTTCTCCTCCCACCTATGGGTAAAATACAGACAGACCAGGTTCTATAGCCTTGGATGGCAACTGGCCTACCACAGAAAGAAATGGCAACCTACTGCAGGAAAAAGATCTGCTTCGTCAGTCATGTATTGAAAGATACATGATTGCCTAAGTATGTATCATGCATGGCACATAACTGACTGAAAATGGGAGGTTACTCTGACTTGGTAAATTCAGTTTGATAAAATGAGAGGTTACTCTGACTTGGTAAATTTACAAAATCTTTATTAAAGTTTGTGCAAATCTTTTGAAAATTAATCTGAAATCTTTTTTTCTTTTTTTTTCTGATAGAAACTTTTGCACACTATTTGTTTTTGAAAATTTTGTTTTTTTTTACTGAAATATATAAAAGAAATTTATAAATCAAGTTCATGGAAAGCATTCAGTGTGATACAGAATCAAGTGATTCAAATAATGCCACCAAGCAGACAGGGAGATGTCCTGAAAAATTTTTATATGCCACAAGACACCAGGTAGATCAATAGGTTGTGAAAAAAAAAAAAGCAACTAAAAAATTAAGGTGAAAGTAAAATAATTTCTTAATGGCACAAAACTTAATAACTTGAAAAAGCAGAAACAGGATTAATCAAAAGTCTGGCTGCTTGAGAGGAATTATGCCATCTGTTTCTTTTTAATTTCAATACATCTCCACTTCTTCAAGCTGTAATGGATGACTACTCTCGTATTCTAAGCACACCTGTCTACTAGGGTAGATGGTCAATATTTGTTGAAGACACCTGCTCAGGCACATTTATTTTTGTTCAACATTCATAAAGCTCTACTTGTGGTTTATACTGCAACTATACTGAGTGGACTTTAGTTACAGTCTCTCGGAAAGAGCACATAATCTATCATGAACAGCAGTTTGAACAAGGCCAGTGTGCTCAAAATCTCTGTTACGATGACTTGTGAGTCTGTGCTAACACAACTACTGAATGGTCCCATCTACCTAAATTGGCTTGGGTCAACTTGTGGCATGTTTTTTTTTTTTTTAGGTTTTGCATGCTGAGATCATCTTCTCAGACTTATAATATCAGGAAGTTACTTTCTGACAAAAACGAGCCTGATGAGATTTGAACCTGGGTCTCATGGTTAAAAAATGAAAATTCTAACCACTCAGCTCATATTCTTCAAGCTATATGAAAGTAAATACAAGTCAGAATTCATAATAATATTTGACAGTGTTTCATCAAATAAAAATACTACTACTACTAGTGTAAAAACATAAATATGGTACTCTGAAAAAAAAAAAACATTGTGAAATAAAGGATGGTTGTATTGGTTAAATTTGATCTTCTGCAAAGCTGCTGATTTCTTGTAGCTTAGTAATTAAAGCAGATGGTTTGTTCAATTTCGGAAAGGTATGAATCTATCCCCCCCCCAGCTAGGAGTTAAAAAGTAAGATTATTTTTACAAGCCAAAATAGCTGTAAAAAAACAACCAACCAATCAATCAATAGCTTTGACTTCCCTGAGTTGACTTCTATCCTGTATGCATTGAATCTGGTTAGTAGTCTATCTGTGAGGTTTTAGAACTTGGTGTTGCTATTCCATTAGATCAATATATTGATTCATTAGAAAAAAAATGGTATTCAGTAAATTTGACATACTGTTAGTTCTCAAAGTAATCCCCATCAACATCCAGAATCTTTTGCCAACGTGCCTCCAACTGCGAAATGCCTTGGCGGTAAAAATAAGGTATCTTGGATGCAAAGAAGTCTGTTAGTGCCTGTTGCAAATCTGCCTCATTATAGAAGAATTTTTTTTTTTTTTAAACATTTCACCCTCAGCAAGTGGGGGGTGCCAATAGTACGCAAGGGGCTACAGAGAGTGAAAGTAAGGGAAAAGACTAGGTATGGGGGGATTGAAGAAAGGATAAAAAGAATGGGGATCAAGGCTTCAGAAGATTTCGATTGACATTACATTTAAATTTTTGAAGATTATAGTTATCAGGGAACTAAGAGGAAGGGAGTTCCACTGTCGAGAAGTGTGAGAGAAGCTGCTGTTGGAGTAGAAGAGGCAGTTGAATTTAACTGTTTTGACAGTAAAAGGATGGGATCTTACGTGGATTTAGAGTTGGTTTTGTAGTGTGAGGTACAGGGTCTCGTGGTGACAACCAATGTCTTGCATGCTTGGGAGTGCACACAGGACCCTCTTTTCATCATTGGTGAGCACTCAATCAAATATAGGGATGTTGCAGTGCCAAGAAAGCAATGAGAAAATGTCTGTCACTTGTTTGTTGGCTTCTGACAGTGTATGGGGGTAGCCACTTGCTCACCTTTTACACCTTCCCTATGCAGTGTAGGTAAAATATGACTGTTTCATTGGAAACCTGGAAACATTCAGCAAGCTCATTACAGGTTTGGCTGTTCTCCTCTATGGCTCCTTCAGTGCCTTATGAAGGGATAGATCTCCTTACCTCAACTTCTGGAACCAATGTCTGGGAGTGTGTTCACTCACAGCCTTATCTGCAAAAGCTTGACATATTCAAAAATTTCATATGACTGTGGACATGCACATCTTAAAGTCATAAAACAGACAACACCAAATGATTTTCTTCAACATTGCCTGTCTACAATGCTGCTCAAACTATGACTAATGTGTGTGCACAGTGTACTTGCTCAAGAGCAATACCTCCACTACTTTCTTGGCACGTGACACACTTATTTGCATATCAGTGATCACTTCTTTCACACGACATAAAAAACAGCAAGGACTTTTTTGGGATACCTTATAAGTCATCAATTTTGCATGTCAGATTATAAGAGGAAAAATCTGTAAGAAGAGTAAATTAAGTTGAACAACAATGGTTTATATGATGCATTGTTTTCTTTTAGGTGAATTTGTTACATGGCATTGATGCTGATCTGAGAAGTCGACATAAAGACACATGTACTGCTTGTGCAGGAACAATTATTCTGGAATTTGCCGCCCTCAGCCGGCTCACAGGTGAAAGTATATTTGAGGTAAGTGAACATAAAAAAAAAAAAATTCCTGCTAGCCATTGGAAAGATTCAGTCAGCTTGATTAATAATATAAGGTTAATTTTTTTTAATCTTCTGAAATTCTGTAGACTCAGTAAAAAAAAATAATTTTTTGTTAAGAATAAAAAATAATTCCCAAAATATGCTTAAAATATTCCCTAAAATTAAAAAATTTGATTAACAGAACAGTAGGGTTTATTTTGCTGACATTATCATAATTCATATGCCTCCCAAAACAATATATAAAAGATTTTTTTCTCTTTCTCTCCCCACTCTCTCTCTCACTCACACGTTTTGTGTGTGCATATGTGTTTTTATCATTTTAAACGTTATTTTTAATGGATTCCCATATTTGAGTAGGTTCTTATTTATTTTAAACAGTGTATTTATTTTTGTTTACTGGCTTGAATATTCAAGAATATATAATATCATCCACATACAGGCCTGTTTCACTGTAACACAGCTCATCAGTGCAGCTAGACATCCAATTGCTTCAAACCAGGACCAAAACCCGACTGATTTGGCATCATTTAGATTTTCCACACCTGAGCTATCTACACAGCAGAGGGAAAGGGAAATTCTAGTGTATTATTTTTTACAAATGTAAACAAATGCCAGACAGCCATAATGTTCAATTCATTTTTAATGAAGAATGTTGAGTTAGCAGAGATGGCTGCTGTTTAGAGTTACACTCTCTCTCTCTCAACAGTGCTCAATTGAACTTTTTTAAGAGCATAATAATGTCATCCACATACAGGCCTGTTTCACTGTATCACAGCTCATCAGTGTAGCTAGAGATCTGAGTGCTTCACGCTGGGACTGAAACTCAACTGATGCCAAATCAGTCGGAGTTTCAATCCCTGAACACAGCAGAGGGAAAGGGAAATTCTAGCATATTATTTTTTGCAAATGTAAACAAACGCCAGACAGCCATAGTGCTTGATTCATTTTTAATGAAGAGTATATATATATATATATACATACATACACACACTGCGTGCCAAATTATTATCGAGAGAACTTTTTCTAATATTTCAAAAACCGTCCTATCAATTCACACAAAATTTTTTCTCTTGCTTGTGTGGCATGGTGCAGAGTCCTGTTGCCAGACATAGATCTTTCCAGGAGCCACACTCTTGACCCAGGGTAGCACTACCTCCTCAAGGTCCCTATGTTGAGTCTGAAGCCCTGTGAGAAAATGAATGCAGATATAACATTGCCATCACTTGTGATCACTCCAAACACCATGATGTTGACTGGATATATCATCCAACTCTTTCCAAATCCTCTGCACTGTCCTCAGATTGATACCCTGAAATATTCATATTGGAGCTTCTGGCATGAATGCCAAGCAGTACATGCCATTTCCAAATTTCTGGCAGAGTGAATTGCATCATGGTGCTCTTTTTCTCACAGATGTTGCCCAATTGACCCTACTAAACTGTGCAACCAACAAAACCAAAAACATACCATAAGCATGCACAAAATTAAAAATATAAAATGGCAACAACTTACCCATCACGCCCTGTATATATCTTAGGTAAGTTGAGTTTTTAGGTATGATGTGTTTAAATGGGCTGGACTCTAAAAATTCTAGAAAAAGACAATCAAAGATACTACTAGTAGGTGATCCCATTTTTGCATATAGAAATTTTTTTTTTTTGAAAAAAGAAACAGTGGTTAGTAATTAGTTTGTATAGTTGTATAATTTTATGGTCAACTAGAGGAATCTTTTCTCTGGATGTTTTGGGGTAGTTTCTTAATATGTATATTTTTTTTTTTTTTTTTGCATACAAAAAAAATAATTTATGCTATTTATCGATGTTATTTTGTTTTTCTTTTCTTTTCGTGTGTGTGTAAAATGTCATGGTTATTTTTCTTTTCATTGCATGTGAGAAGGCATGCTGAATCGCTTCTGAAAAAGTAAAAATATCCTGATATTTAGTTATTTGTTCAAATTTTGGAAATTATGTTGAACTGAGAACTCTTCAGAACTTCTTGTTTTATATATGTATATATGTATATATATATATATATATATATATATATATATATATATTTTATATATATATATGAGAATATACTTTCTTATATATATAGAAAATATATTTATATATATCAGGATGTGTATATATATATATATTATTTATTCTGCAACTTATATATGGATATATGATGGAAACAATTTTATTTCGTTTTAATAATATATATCAAAACATATATATTATATATACAATCAATCAGGACAAAAGAAAACTGCAAATGTTTATTAATAGATTGGATTTTCTTCCACATTCAAGAGAAAAAAAAAAACATATTGGATTTTAAAATTAAATACACATAAATTAGGGTTGAATAGGGACTTAGGTGTTTTAAATCTTTATAAATATTTTTAAGCAATTTTTTAGATATAGTAAAAAAATATTTTTTTTTATGACAGTTAGATTTTTAGGAATATCTGAACAGTGACGTTCCATTTACGTCCGCGTCTTTACTTGCCAACAAACAGTAATTTTAATTTATTTGTAACAAACAGTTATTTCTGATGAAAAAATTGAGGACAATTTGAAATATCAAATATATATATATATAAATAAATACTTTCATAAAATAAAACATTATAATTTTTAATTTGAAACTTTTTCTATATATATATATATGTATAAATAAAAGAAAAGAGGTTATAGTGGTTCCAACGAGAGAAAAGTGTGGAGAGGTTGCAAACGTTTTTGGTTGTAATGTGGATTTTTTTTTTTTTTTTTTTAAATATTATGCTTTATTTTCCATAATTTTACTACACGCATTTCTGGCGGAAATTTCCACATAATATTAAAAATAATTCATTTTTTCCTTATGTTTTTCAATGTTAAATATTCTCGATAGGAGACATTCTCTGTTTTTGTGTTAGTAATCCTAATGTCTTTCTTGAATTCAAGAAAGACATTCAGATATTAATTATTTTTAATAATATGTGGAAATCTCCGCCTTTTACCTAAAGACGGTCGCGAAACGTGTGTAGTAAAATTATGAAAAATAAAGCATAATATTTAAAAAAAAAAAAAAAAAAAATCCACATTACAACCAAAAACGTTTGCAGCACCTCTCTTCTTTTTATTAAAGATTTACAGAATTCTTTAGTCATGCTACCTAATCAAGATTAATAAATAAAATTGAATTTTTTCTCTTCTTTTCTCCTTTGAACAGGAGAAAGCACGGAAAGCCATGGATTATTTGTGGCAGCAGCGGCATCGAGTGAGTGATTTGGTTGGGACTGTGATTAATATTCATAATGGTGATTGGGTGAGGAGAGGTAAGTTGAAGTAAGCCTTCTGAATTTTTAAAAATTATTCATAATTCTTGTTTACTTGAAAATATAACAAGCCAGAAAATTACCTGAGTACCAATAAGAATATCGACTCAGACATTTTCTTTAAAAGTTTAATTTTAAATCTTTTTTGATGGTTTTAAGTTTAATGAGTTAAAAGAAAAGAAAAAATGTACACCTCCCAGAAATAAATTCTTTTGAAAATTTATTTCTACACTTTTATAAATTTTTTTTTTGTTGGTTTTGTCCTCATAAAGCAAACAAATATGTGAACTCTACCTTGATTTGTACCCAAAAGTTAAGCAGGTAAGTAGCATACCAATAAGCCACTGTACGGCTGCTGAAATATCTGGGTAAAATTAGCTTTGAGATACTAACTGAAGTTTCCTTATGTATATATTTTTTTTAATTTTTAATATTTGTAATTATTTATGTGCCTTAGAAATGTCAACTGTCTCTTTCTGATTGTGAAAAAAAATTGCTGAAATACAGTTTTAAACTATTAATTAAAAAAAAGATATATATATATATATATATATAGATATATATATAATGAAAACTTCATTAATCAGGTATGGTGACAGGACATCTCCCAAAGAAGACAGTGATGTCTTCTTCCCACTACAACTGAGCTACAACTATGCCACACCATGTGCTGCGCACACACACTAAGTCAGTAGTGTGAGGTAGCAAAAGAAACAAGTTTGCCAATTAGTAATTATGAGTACATTAAAAATATTGGTTTAACAATACACTCCATGTGACTAATGCAGGTTTTGTACAGGTTTGTCCTGTTCCTTAAGGCCTCAAAAAATGTGTGCCAACCAAATCCTGAATGCATCTCACTTTCTTGAATTTCAAATTTTACCTATTGCCCAATTGTGAAAATACAAATTCTTTTGTGATGTTTTTGATGATACACAACACATCCTAACCTTGTGTAAAGAATTAGAAATCAAATTAAAGAAATATTTTTATGTCAGTGTGGCCAGTTGTACATAGTACCATATTATACTTGATTTCTATAAATTAGTATTATATTTAATCTCTATAAATCTCAGTATTAAATCTTTTTTTATAATCTAAATTGTTTTATTTCTATTATAGAAAGTGGAGTTGGTGCTGGCATTGATTCCTACTATGAATACGTGTTAAAAGGTTACATTTTGCTGGGTGATAACACTTATCTCGAAAGATTTAATAAGGTTTGTTGGCAGATTTTATGTTTTACTGTCTTGATGGTTTTGTGTATCTTTATTATTATGAAGTCATTTGATAAAAAGATAATCACTTCAACTTTTCTCTTGTCTATTGAGTAAGTCTTATTCAAAACACCTCTCTTATTAAATATCCATGAGATTTCCTCCCACCCTTTAATTTAGGTTGTGAGCATTCTAGGAGAAAATGTTTCATTACTGAAAATTATGTAAAAATTCCAGCCAACCCTTTTATTCCAACCACTTTATATATTTGAAACTGAAGTATATGTATAAACTTTAGTAGACAACAGGCCTCTTGTATGATGTGATGACAGTTTTATGAATATGATCAGATTTTCAAAGAAAAATGAAGTTTTAAATAAAAAAATTTCTTCACTTCCTAACTACATTCCACAAACTAGTCAGCTGTGACAAGCAGTATTTAGTAGGGTGTATTCAAAGAACTGTTACAGCTGCCTCCTTCAATGTGGAATAACAAAAGTTGGCAAGTCAGCTTATTAAATGTATAGTAATTATATATTAAAATTACAATAATCTAGAACAGTTCTAACTGCCTCTGCAGAAAAAGTCTCAAAGCTTATAGAATATATATATATATATATATATATATATATATATATAGTCAGCTGTCAATATACCTGATAACACCCTTGGAGTGGGTAGAATGGAGATCAATGTGTTTAAGTGGACTCGGCAGTTTTCAATCGGCTTGTCTGAATCGTCTTCAAGAAGTGAGAGCAAGGTCCAAAAGGTCAGCCAATCTAACAGTGATCTCATCCCACGATCCTCACTCTTGCTCCATATGCAGCCTCCTTTGTAAATCACTAGCAGGTCTTAAATGCCACTTAAGATTATTGCATAAAATTTCATAACTGAATCAATTAAGTTGTCAGATTCTCATACGAGAGTCCATTTTATATATCTCCTGGGTAAAGGCCTGGGTGATGATAAAGGAGGCCATGCACTGCCCAGACTACATAGACACCCTCTCTCAGCAATATGACAAGATCCAAAGGAATTTTTTTGTGTTTGTAATGTTTAGTCTGAAGAGTTGGAATAGAAATTTTGATTCTAACAAAACAAATATCACTATGATCTTTTAAAAGTCTTTGTTTTCATGATAATAATTTTATATACATATAAAATATCAAGCGCTATCTTTTGTCTTCTTAATTCCAATTCTTTTATTATTCTCTTTCCTTAATAATGTTTTCCTTTTTCTCATATGCTTTCACACTCAATAATCCCTTGTGTTTTAATGGATTTATTGCCTTGCTTGGGGTGAAATGATATATATATTTATTTTAAAACATGTTATATTGAATAATATCAACAAGGTCTGTCTCTGAAGATAGACATAACTTTCTGATATTATTCAACTATACATGATTGAAATAATTCTTACTGCCTAAATACGCACGCACGCGTATATATGTATGTATGTATTTTTATGGGTATGTGACCAAGTGGTTAGAACATTTGCTTTCTAACCATGAGACCTGGGTTTGAATCTCACTACAGTTGAAGGAGACTTCTTGATGTCATTGGTCTGGAGAGGGATAATCCTAGCATGCGGCACCTTTGAAAAGTGCCTGAGAACCCTATCACAGGTTGACCCAAGCCTTGTGAGTGAAATTGGGTAAACAGAACACTTGGGGGCTACCGATAGCTGTGCTATCATGAAGCCACAAATCATCGTGGCAAAGGG
This sequence comes from Acanthosepion pharaonis, assembly GCA_903632075.3. NCBI lineage: Eukaryota > Metazoa > Mollusca > Cephalopoda > Sepiida > Sepiidae > Acanthosepion > Acanthosepion pharaonis. The sequence continues at coordinate 2,025,087 of CAHIKZ030000791.1, forward strand.
TGCGAGTGTGCTGACCTTGTTCAAATTGTTGATCATGCTAGATAACGTACTCCCTCCCAGAAATTGTAACTAAGATATGCTCAGCATGGTTACAGTATAAACTACAGGTTGGCTCTGTGGATGTTGAGAAAACACAAATGTGCCTGAACAAGTGTCTGCAATAGAAATTGGCTAGCCACCCTAGTTGACAGGTATCCTTGATTACAAGTGGCCAGCTATTATTGTTTTTGTGTGTGTGTGTGTGTGTGTGTGTATATATATATATATATATATATATATATAAAAACTTCACTGTTTGTTTCTTTTTAACCTTTCTCACTTAGATGACTGAAATCTCTTATTACTGTTTTGTAGCATTATGATGCTGTGATGAAATATATCAGTCAGGGTCCTTTGCTGGTTGATGTACACATGCATAAACCCCAATCAACATCAAGGAACTTTATGGATTCTCTTCTGGCTTTCTGGCCAGGGCTTCAGGTAAAATAAATTCTTTTCTTGAGAGAGTTCAGAATTTCCAAGATTTTCTTTTTCTTTTTTTTTTTTTCTTTTTTTCTTTTTTTTTTTTCTTTTTCTTTTTTTCTTTTTTTTTTCCTTTTTTTTTTTTCTACAGTTTTTTCATTGGTTTTTTCTTCTTTCTTTTTCCTTTCTTCTTTCTTTTTCCTTTCTTCTTTCTTTTTCCTTTCTTCTTTTGTTTTTTTCTATTTTCTTTCTTCACTAACCTTTTGAACCTTTAATTCAGCATTAAGGTACACATTTTATCACTGTTTTGTTTTTGCCAAGTTTGGCATCTTTTTCATCATGCTATGCTCTTTTTTTAGTGATCTCATGAAGGTACCTTTGTACAACAATATATAGATGTTATTAAAACAAGAAAATAAAACAAAAATGAATAATTTTGTTCTTTCTGTATGTGTACAAAAAATATATAAATGCAGGACTTTTTGACATTTTGAATAATATCTTTACTGAGCAAAAAACACCTGGTAAGTAATCTACGAATGAACATGTTGCTGTGATGATTGCTAAGTAACTGGGCTGGGGAACCTCCACCCAGGGCACACGAGGCCACTTACATATGCATATGACCTCGGAATTTTCTCAGTGGTTTCTGAAATTTTCCATTTGTGGCAAGTCATGTCAGCACCTGAAAAACTTTCAGAATTTCAGTTAAGGGATACTTAAATTGTAATCTGAAAAAAAAAAAAAAAATGATTATTTCTAGTTTCAGTGCTTATTGTACTACTCCACCGACTTATTCTTATACCCCACTCTGGGAAAAATAATACTGAATACTGTTTTCGTTTTGTAGCATTCGAATATTAAATATCAACTGTTTACTTGCAGGTTTTAAAAGGAGATCTTAAACCTGCCATTGAAACCCATGAAATGTTATTCCAAGTTATCAAGAGACACAACTTTTTACCTGAAGTATGACATATTTTGTTTTTCTTCTCAGTTTATTTTCATTTCTTTCTAGAGCTGTTCTTTTGTCATTATTAATTTTGATGCTCTTTTCTTTTCCTGCTTTTGTGGCTTGTTTACAACATGTAATAGATGTAATGTTCTTGTTTGAATTCATTTCTATGTATAACTAATGCATTTGATAAATTGTTGTAGTTATACATAGAAGTAAATTCTACCATAACTTTGATCTAAAGAATGTCCCACTTATTAAAAGTGAAAGTAACTTATTTAGAAGGAAAATTCTTGAGAGTGCTGCTATTGAATCTAATCAAAATATAAATCTGCGCTCCTGGATTTTTTCAAATATCTCCATTTCAGAAAGAATTACTACATTCCCAAGCCCACATACATAACTATAAAAATGTTAAAAAATTAAAAGAAAATGGTTAAATTCATAAAATATGTAACATAAATTAATCCAAAACTAATATAATCTAAATAGTAATTTGCATTAAAAAGAAAAAATCAAGAACATCATTTACTCTTGTTTCTTGGTTAGACATTGAATTGTGTCACATAGCTTTCCTAGATATTTTAGCTAACCTCATGAATATTTATAAGTGTTCTTAAATTTAAAAATTTTGTTAAGCCAATAACATTTTTGGTCTAGTATATAAAAACTTGTTACAAAATAATATCCTTGCATTTACCTTGATAAAGTCCCTCAGAGGACAAAACAAGTTGGCTAAGATAAAATTTCTTTTTGTCTTGATTCATATTGCCCATTTACATATATACTCTATCTGAAATTTTATATATATATATATATATATATATATATATATATATATATATATATACATTATGAAATGGACAAAAGTCCGACAATTATTTAAGACATTTTTATGTTTATACATTCTTTTTATAGATACAAATATTTAGGTAAATGCTCTGTTTATAATAAATTAATAAATGTTGTTAATACTGTTTATTATAAACAGTGCATTTACTTAAATATTTGTATCTATAAAAAGAACGTATAAACCTAAAAAATGACTTAAATAATTGTTGGACTTTGTCCATTACATAATGTATGACGTCATTTGTTTACATTTGGATACACATTGAGCAGATATGAATGAATGAGAGAAAATCATAGAAAATTGTGTTTAAAAACAGTAAAATTGACCTTGCTAACTGAATGCTCCTCTGTGGCCCAATCGGTAAAGGTACGTCAGGCTATATGATGGTTCCCTATAGGATACAGGTTCGATTCCTGTTGGGGTATGCATATTTTCTATGAGAATTTCTTGAATATTCAGGCCGGTAAATGTCGTTAATACTGTTTATTATAAACAGAAAATTTATCTTAAAGAATTTGTATCTATAAAAGAATGTATAAACATATAAAATATATATTTTATATATATATATATATATATATATAATATGATAACAAAACGTAAACGTTTATCAATTTAGCGTTTCACTTTTATTTATTTTGTTAGATTGATAAATATTTCCTATTTATTCTTTATCTTATTGTCGGATTCCAATCCATATTTGATGTTTTGTGACTGGCAGATTTGTGCTTCAACTGTGAAACTTTCAGTCACTATGCAGTGTTGATTCCTATGTCCACACTCACTCTATATATGTTCTATCCCTGATATTGAGCACTATTTTACTATAAATAGAGCAAAAGTTTAAACTGTAAATAATTAAACACATGTCTGAGAGGCTACAATTTTATTCTGACCCTGAAACCTGGGTTTGTATCTTACCATTATTGATTTTTCAAGTAGAGGGATGCTTTTGATAATATTGTTCTTGGGAGATGATCCTGGTGTGTGACACTGTCAGAAAGTGCTTGAAAACCACACCACAGGTTGACACGAGTCTTGCAAGTGAAATTGAATAGATGGAAATGGTTGGAAGCTGTTGAAGGTTGTGTTAGCAGGAAAGCATAAGTCATCATGACCGAGTGTTTGACATATTAATCTTGTTCAACTAATGATCACAGCAGATTATTCACTCTCTCCAGAGCCTGTAACTAAAGTCTTTTCAGAATTGTTGTAATATAAACTGTGTGAGTGTTGAAAAAAATGCAAATGTGCCTGAGATGGTGTCTGCAACTGGAATTATTTATCCAGCCATATAAAGAGTGTAAGAAAAAAATTTAAAAGAAAAATAGTATTTTCTGTGGTTTCATTTATTTTTTTTCCTCAGGGCATCTTTGATTTTTCTCTAAATCTCTACATTCACTTGTGCACAAATACCCTTAGGAAAGATATGAATCCATCTCTTCTCCCCCCAGCTATGGGTTAAATAGAACTCGTATCTGGAAAAATCATTATCTCCAAAAATTTCTTAATGCAATATTCACTCACATAAAACGAGAAAAGAATTATTCTTACAATCAAAACTGTTTTGGCTTTAAAATAGTCCATAAAAATGTTGATAAACTATAATAAAAACAAAACCAATTGATTATACAAAACCACTTTAAAAAAGACCCTTAAAATAATGTCTGGATTTCAGCAGATGTGTGTGGATAAGTGGGGGAGTAAACTCAACTGCTTGTAGATAAAAACCTGATGTCTATTATGACTTAATGCTTTTCATTTAAAAAATAAATCTACATTGCCTCTATCCCTTCCACCCACACTTTTTTTTTTTTTTTTTTAATAAACAAATTGTGTTCTTTTTGCAGGCCTTTACCACAGACTTCAGGATTCATTGGGGTCAGCATCCTCTAAGACCTGAATTTGTAGAGTCAACATATTTCCTTTACAAGGTAAGTGTCTGTCTTGAGTAATTACTCCAACATATCAGGTTCTTGATACTGTTTTTGAGAAAATTATTTGATATTTTTCTTTTAAATGAAACCAGCTTTATCTTTGTTTCAACTCATTTGACATTAGTGTCAAAAAACAGTGTTTCAAAAGGATGGTTTTTCCCTTAACACTGCTATTATTTTAACTACCTTCACTCCTTGGCAATGTTTATTGTTTTAAAAAGTGATAATTAGAATTGTAATAAAAGCTAAACCTTATGAAAGTTAATTTATACATTTACTTTTGTTCTTGAGAATTTACTACAGAAATATTAAACTTTATTAGATTGTTTATTTATAAGAATAATTTTATATTTACAACATTTTAAAAACTGATACAATTGTACTAAAACTAATGCAATATTTATCATTTACCAATTTATAAAGAAATAAATATGAAAACAATTTTTTTTTATTTCATAAATTTATAAACATTTAATAAATTAATAAAATATGTGACCCAACTATGAGGAAATCTTTATCATTTTATAAAGTTTGAATTGATTGAGAATTAGCCGATGTTTTGCCAACCATTCCAATAAATAACATAATAAATAAATGGTGTCAATAAACAATGTAATAATAAAGTTTTTTATTTTGCTGTCAATTCTTAAAGAAAATGTAAAAATTCACTTTCATATCTTTAGGTTTTATTAAGATTCTAATCATCGCTTTTTAATACAGACATGGCTGAGGAATGAAGGTAATTGAAATAATAGCAGTGTCTTACGAGAGAGAAACTAACTTTGACACAGGATTGGGGGGGTGCATTGAAGGTTAAAGATTGCAAGGATTTATTTTCTTGGAAGAAGGATTGGAGATAGGAATATTGTGTATAAAATGAGCTTGCTTACATCTTTGAGGTACTGCGAAGAATGGTATAATGAATTAGGTCAGTTTGTATATTTACTTGTGCTTTATATTATGTTTAAATATAGAAGTCATTTATTTGAACCAGCATTTATGATACTAGTTTAGTACCTGTCACTTTCCTGATGGCAAGATGCTTAAATTTCAAATCTAAATTGTTGCCTGTTTAAAATACTACATTTATTAGAAAATATATTAAGTTTAAATACAGAAATCATTTATTTGATCCAGCATTTATCTAAATTGGTTGTCCATTTAAAAGCTTACATTTATTAGAAAATATATTCCGTTTAAATACAGGATTAGTTTATTTGAACCGGTATTTATGATACTAGTTTGGTACCCGTCACTTCACTGATGGCAAGATGATCAAATTTAAAATCTAAATTGTTTGTTTATTCAAAATACTACATTGATTAGAAAATATATTCCATTTAAAAACAAGAGTCATTAAAATGACTTCAAAGGTTCCTACTTTTCAGCTTATACTGTTGTTTCTGTTACCCAGGTGTTACAAGACAGAAAGGGAAATTATTTATTTGGATACTAACTTTTTCGGTCACATTTGATTTCAATGATAGGATTTATTGAGCAAATAGAGCAAAATATTTATTCCAATATACAAATGCACACACACAATAAATACTAATAGCACATATAAAAATACACAAGAGATATTTGTCCTTTAGGTAACTTGGAATATTATAACTAGGATTTATGAAAGAAATTCCCTCTAATGATTCCATATCTAGTGATATAGCAAATACTAAAAGCATCTATAGAAATTTATTGCAAATGAGTTTACTATAGGAATGCATTAGAAATGATTTGAATACTAGCTCTTTATAGAACCTGGAATATTATGGCTAGGATTTATGAAACAAAACCATCCAAACTTTCATTCCCTCTAATGATTCCATATCTAATGATATAGCAAATGCTAAAAGCATTTATAGAAATTCATTGGAAATGATTTCACTAAAGGAATGAATTAGAAATTATTTGATTACTAGCTCTTTATGGAACTTGGAATATTATGGCTAGGATTTATTAAACAAATCCATCCAAACTTTCATTTCTTCTAATGATTCCATATCTAGTGGTATAGCAAATACTAAAACCATCTATAGAAATTGTAAATGATTTTACTATAGAAATGTATTAGAAATTATTTTAATATTAGCTCTTTATGTAACCTTATTATTGAAATGACTTGAAAATCTTAAAGGTATTGCTGATGATCAGGAATTAAAATATTACTGACAGAATAAGGATATTTTATACATTACTGTTGGTGTTTATGATAGAAACTGGAATTGTCAGTATTCATTGCAAGCTTTATTGATTGAATAGGGCTATTACAACTCATTATGACAAAGATTGTACAAAAACAGGATAAAAATGTTCACTTAAATATTTTTTAATACATGACTACTGTTAGAAATATATTTTTTATGATAAAATACATAAAATAATTTTAAACATGAATTACAGCTGATGATCACATATGATGCATTAAAATTATTCAGCTAAGAAAAAATATTTTCTGATTTATTTAATGTCTGAATTTAAAGGGTAGGTAACCCACATACTTTGTAGATAAGAGTTAATTTTTCTTGATTTTCTTTTCTTCTTCAGGCAACCAATGATCCCTACTATCTGGAAGTGGGCAAGAAAGTAATAGAGAACCTCAATAAACATGCTCGGGTTCCTTGTGGTTATGCCTCCATCAAGGATGTTACAATTGGAAATCATGAAGACCAGTAAGTGAGATCTATAAATTTCTTTGGAATTTGCATAATTTTTTTGTAATTTTTTATATATATATATATATATATATATATATATATATATATATATATATAGACATTTTTATGTTTAACATTCTTTTTATAGATACATATATTTAAGTAAATGCACTGTTTATAATAAACAGTATTAAACAACATTTACCAGCCTGAATGTCCGAGAAATTTTGATCGAAAATATTCGTCCTCCGACAGGATTCGAACCTATATCCTATACGGGACCGTCATTTAGCTTGACATGCCTTTACCGATTTGTCTTAAAATAATTGTCGAACTTTGTCCATTTCATAATGTGTGACGTCATTTGTTTACATTTGATACGCCATGAGCAGATATGAATGTACGTGAGAGATTCATGGAAGATTGAAGTTCAAATACAGTAAATTCAACATTGCTAACATATAATATAACAGGCACTGTTAACAAAACGCAATACCTAAGGTTTGAAATGAAGTTATAAAAATGAAAATTCTTTTTGGGAGCTTTTATTTTA
>CAHIKZ030000791.1:2037500-2215000 GCA_903632075.3 Acanthosepion pharaonis
GGAAAAACCTTAGATATTTCGGCTTGTGATTAAACAAACCAATGCCCAAGAAAAAATGAGGGATAAAAAAAGAAAGAACAACATGAAATTGAGGCAGAAACAATCATCCAGAATTCGAGTCCAAAGAAAAGAACCTCCAAAACAAGTAAAAATAACTACATAAAGTGCTCAATATACTAAGTAGAGCAAACCTAATATAAACCTAAAGAACCAGGTAAACCTACCTAGGTTTCACCTACACGGATTGTCATTGTATGCTGGCCAGTATACTCTGATGATCCATGTAGGTGAAACCTAGGTAGGTTTACCTGGCTCTTTAGGCTTATAAATATATGTGTGTGTAATACTAAATCTGTAGGTGGTAGGGATTATACCAATGAGGTCTTTTTAATATAAAAATGTTAAAAAGTTAACTCCACGATAAGTGCTCAATGTACAAATTTATATACATAGTAATATAAATAAATAAATAATAAGGAAAAGACTTAAGTAGTCATCATATAATTGGTTATACATTTTTTTCAACAGTCATATATATATGTATGTATGTATGTATGTATGTATAAAGAGAGAGTACAGGTGACAAATCCAATTGGATCCTAGTAATATAAAATATTAAAACAGATCCATAGAAAGAGCTCAATGTATTTATTATAACAGAGCAAATAGTTAATAAACAATTAAATCCAAAATCAACTTATATGGGGAATAAACTATTTCGGCAGATGACAATACCAGTTGTCTGTCTCCTCATCAACCTTGGCATGGACTAAGTTTGTGTCAGAAATAGAAATTTAACTGTGAAAGCTAAAATATACTACAGGTAATAAATCTGTTGGTATATTATCTGAGTGGATCCTAATGATATCAAATATTAAAACTGATCCACAAAAAGAGCGCAGTGTATTATAACAGAGCATATAAATTACACAACAAAATCCAAAATTACTTCATATAGGTATAGATCTAGATCTATTTCAGTCCATCTTCCGGGGGGGTGAATAAGACTGATGTACTTTACGTTGGCTGAAATAAATCCAGACCCATATGAGGCAATTTTGGATTTTGTTGTGTTATATATATATATATATATATATATATATATATATATATATACACCTAGTGAGCCAGACAAACCTACCTAGGTTTCACCTAAACGGATCGTCAGGGAAAGTTTAGGTGAAAGGTTTGTCTGGCTCACTAGGTGTATCTAGGTCTGCTCTACGGTTGTATTGAGCTCTTTTGTTAGTTAGTTGTTTACTCGTATCGGGGTTTTTTCTTTGGGCTTCAGACCTGCATCTGTGCGATTTTCTTGTTGGCAGAAGTTCATGTTTGTAGCTCTTTCTTTTTTTAAAACCTTTTTCTCCCTCGAGATTGATTTGATTAGCAAATCAAAAATTCGAGGGTTTTTCGAAACGAGTCTGGTTATCTATATTTATATGTATACATATATATATATATATATATATATATACACACACACACACACACATATACACTTCATCTGACCAACTACATTTTATTAAATTATAAAGTCAGATAGACAATTTGATAAATAACCACACATTTAAAAAAGAAAAAAAATAAAGTAGCTAGACCTTGAAAATTTAAAACCTTAAATTTTAAGTTGACCTTGAAAAAAATGGGGCGTGGTCTTACGCTATTGAAGAGAGAGAAAATAGGAGTAGGGAACGATTTAATGGTTTAACCTTTAACCAAAAATAAAATTCATGGGAATGGAATCTGTTATTCATTGAAACATTGTCATTTCTATCATAATCAAAAAAATATATAATATCTGAATAGTAATCAGCAAATATTAGTCACAAAAAAGAATTTTCCTATTTTCTATAAGCAGAGCATTTCCCCTCAGGTGTGGTTGATATTCTGTTATGGTAACTTTGTGGGGAGCGATCATTTATTGGTGTCAAATAATGGTTCCTGTTACCAAAATGAAATCACATTCCTTTAAGATCAGGCTGAGTATTTTTTTTTTTTTATATAAGCATTTCACCCCAAGCAAGGCTGGAAGCCACTAGCACGCAAGGGGTTACATATGATTTGGAGCAATAGCAGATAGGAATGATAGAGGAAAGGATGAAGAGAAGGATAGTGGATAGATCAAGGCAACTAGAGATATCTATTGACATTACATTTGAATAGTTGTGAGATTATAGCTATCAGGGAAACAGGAAAAGGGAAGGGAGTTCCACAGGTGAGAGGTGCGAGATATGAAGCTATTGGAGTAGAAGAGACGGATAACAGTTTCAACAGTGAAAGGGTGAGAGCAGGAAGCCGGTCTCGTAGGACTTCTTGAATTCATGAAGCCTGGGAACCAGCGAAAGCAGCTCATCGGAGCAATTTCCATGAAAGTATTTGTAAAAAAGACAGAGGTGACCGCGTGTCCGTGAGAGAGTGACTGCAAATGAGATGCTAGGTCAGGGCCAATTGCATTGCATATCCGTCTCTGGATCTTATCAAGAACCCCGAGGCAAACAGAAGGGGCTCCAGATCATATATGGCAGCAATACTCCATGCAAGGGCGAATTGTTGATTTGTAGATATGAAGGATTGATTCTGGTGAGAAAAATTTCCTAGCACGGCACAGGGAGCCAACTTTCCTTGTGGTGGATGAAGCTATTGACTCAATGCATTTGTTCCATCTTAGGTCAGCAGACAATGTGAGACCGAGCAGCCAGAGAGATATGCTCTCTAGAAGTTGAGAGTCAGACATTCTAATGGGGGGCAGGGAAGGATCTCTGTGGTGATTAATAGAGAGCAGTTTTGTTTTTGAGGCATTAAAGTTAACCAGTCAATCCCTGCCCCTGTTCACAACCAATTGGAGGTCCTTTTCGAGATATGAAGTCACCTTGTAATATATATATATATATATATATATATATATATATATATATCTCATTGTTATCATCCTTAGTATTATTATTGTAGTTGTTATTGTTGTGTATATTCCTGGATATTTGTTCTATAAAAAAATTAAATGCTTTTTAAGTTTTATTTACATTCTCACAAATATAAATGTATTAAAGTAGCTGAGGGATCCGTTTATATATGAATAGTAATATAAAATTGATCACCCACTTCATATCCTCTTCATAATTTCTTGTTTATCAGATTCTGATTAGATATGAATACACCTCTTCTCCCCACAAGTTATGGGTTAATTCGTAAGACTTGCATCAGTAAACCATTATTTAAAAAAGAAATTTTTCTGGCTTTAAATAACCTGTGGTGGGTTGATAAGCCGTAGAAAATGAATGAATCAATCCTTGAAATACTGATCTACAGAGTTTGGGTGTCCATTTTCAGCTAGTGCTCAAGCAATATAAGTACAGTTGTTAAAATTGTTAATTGTTTAATCCAGTGGTTCCCAAACATTGCAGGATGCCTCATAGGTGAGGTGAAATGATTGAAAGACAAAGATTTAGAAACAGTTTTAAATAATTCATATGCCAAAAATAAATATGATTTCAAAATTTAAAATATTATTATGCATTACTTGTAATTACATTATTATTATATCAAATATTAAGAATATAGTAACTAGGGTCTGCAAATTGGAGGAGATAGTTATCAATGATAATGTTTTGACTTTGAATCCGTGGTTATCTACCTTTAATCCTATCTGTGAGTTTTTATTTTGGAATGTACTTTTTATCACATGACATTTGAGGTGCAAGCAAATTTTCATTCTGAAAATGTGGATAAGAAAAAAAAAGTTTGGCAATCACTGGTTTAATCATTGAGATGTGAATGACATTTATTGAATGATAATCATATCATATAGTGTTCATTTACCTACTAAATGGCAACCCTACATTAGTAACTCATTAACCCTATTTGTGTCTTGTTAGTTCTCTATTTACAAGAGTATGTTGAGATAAAGAACAAATAAATGTTTATCAATTTAATGTTTCGCTTTTATTAAAGCTTCATCTATCTATCTATCTATCTATCTATCTATCTATCTATCGGGATCAAATACAGATCAGAATCTGACAGAATGATGAGATAAAGAACAAATAGGAAATGTTTATCTATCTAACATGTTTCACTTTTATTTAAGCTTCATCTATCTATGAGTTGGGATCAAATACAGATCAGAATTCAACAGTATGATGAGTTAAAGAATAGGAAACTATTATCAATCTAACACATTTCACTTTTATTTAAGCTTCAGCTATCTATCTATCTATCTATCTATCTATCTATCTATGAGTTGGGCTCAAATACAGATCAAATATGGATCATAATCCGAGAGTATGATGAGATAAAGAACAAATAGGAAATGTTTATCAATCTAACATGTTTCACTTTTATTAAAGCTTCATCAAAGAATGATATGGAGAAAAAAAGAAAAATTCTGGTATATTTACTTTTGTGCTGTTTGATTTCCGTTGGTCAATCATGTTTCACTTAACTCTTTAAGACACTCTTAAATCAACCAACCAAGGCAATAAAGCCACTAAGATACAAGGAGTTACTGAAGATGAAAAACAATAGATGGAAGGAAAGTGTTATTTTCTTTTAAATTATTAAACAGAGATCATACAACTTTCTATTCAACATCATATACTTCTACAAGAGTATCTATGATGTGTTTAGGGATTTCTCCTTAAAGCCTGATGTACAGGGCTTGGGTATGTCTGTCAGCCAGACGAAAGAAAGCATAGATACTTTGCTTCATGTGCTATGGGTATTAAAACCAACATAGACATAAAAACAATAATTTGTTCTGTATTGATATACCCTGATAGCTAGTGATATTTCACCAGAGTATTGCCATGTCTTTTCAGACAGTCACAGTTCTCCACAACTTCCTTTCTCTTTAATATCTTCAAATTATATATTGCCATAATTATTCCTAGGAAAGATATTTGAGTGATTTCCTATTGAATTCAAAATTATCAATCTAGATTGGTTGCCAAACAACAAACAAGGCAAGAGTGCCTAGTTGTCTTTTTCCAGATTGAATTTGTCCAAAATCCAGACTTGAGTGCCACTCAAAATAGTGTTACAGTCAAAGTAGCCATGCTGAATCAAGCATGTAATATGAATAGAATAGACCTCTGTTTAATCATTTAAATGTAAATAACACTTTCCTAGAAGCTATTGTCTTTCACACTTAGTAAACCCTTGTATCTTAGTGGCTTCATTGCCTTGCTAGAGGTGAAAAGATTAAAAAAAAAAAAAGAAAGTTTATGGCCATATCACATTGAATTGAAACATTGATTCCTGTACGATCACTAAAGTTAATCAACGTTGAACCTGATCAGTACCTAGATGGTGACTGCTTGGGAATACCAGTTGCTGTAAGCTTGAATATATGGGTGGTATATTGGATAATGGCTCAGAATTGTTAATCATTAAGCTGAGTTCCAATTCCAGTTGGGTTTATTATAGTCACTTACTTGCAAATAACCTTGAGAAAGGTATGAATCCACCTCTTCTCTCCTCCAGCTATGGGTTAATTACTAAGACTTGTATCACTAAACCATTATTATCTCAAAAAAAAAAAAATATCTTACAATCTAAAAATATTTTCTGGCTTGTTGATAAGCCATAGAAAATGAATGAATGAATCAATTTCTTTCAATCAATTGTCTTTCATCCTCAGTAATCCTTTGTATCTTTGTGGCTTTATTGCCTTTCTTGAGATGAAATTATTTTAAAAAAATATTTGAATGATATTCAAAGCAGATTATCTCCTCCCACCCAACAACCCTACAGCTCTGTTGACCTCCACTCTCAAGCTCTGATTGGGTTGTAAAGTGTATGTGTGTGTGTGGGGGGGGTTGATTTTTTTTTTTTGTTGTTTTTTTTTTTTGATTGATAAATGAAAATTCAAGAGTATAGCATTCTTTTTATTTTGTTTTTCTCTTTCAAGATTCGACGAGAGTCTTATCAGAAGATCAAAAGTGATCAGAAGAAATACAAGAAATCCCCTCCTCCAACTCGTGCAGACAAGCAGACCTGTCCTAATCTTCGCTACCTTCACCGAGGCGAGCCAAACTATGCCCACTCAGTGAGGGAGCAACTGAAGGATATGGTGGAAAACATCAGTCCCAAGCCAAAAAAGTATTTACTTCTATTTTACAGTTCTGCTTATTTCAACCCTTTTGTATTCTTCTCCTTATCTCTGATAATTGCAGATTTCACCTGTGCCCTTGTTATGTACCTTGGTTACTGGAACATTTATCCAACATGGCCAAAGTTTAAATAACTGCTTAATTCAGCTTTGGTTTAATATTAGCTGTACAACCATTGGGGTCAGTACTGAGGTAATATTTCAATTATTTGCTTACACTCAGCTTTTATTGGAATTTAGCTGCCGGCAAGGAAGCTGTATCATGTCTACCTCACTTATCTGAAGATTTTTTTTTAGGAATAAAGTGAGAAAAAATGTTTTCATTTGCTATTGTCTCAATGATAAATGCCTTACGGCCAGATCACATTAAAACACTAGTTCCCATGCAATTACTTCAGTTAAGCAATATCAACCCTGGTCAGTACCTAGATGGTTGACCAGGTACTGTAAACTTGGATGTGCAGGGGTATAATGGATTATGGCTCAGAATTGGAAATTGGTGTGCCAAGTTCCAATTCCAGTCAGGTTCGTTATATTAACTTCAGCACAAATACCATTGGGAAAGGTATGAATCTACCTCTTCTTCCTACTATGTATGGGTTAATTAGTAAGACTGGTATCACTAAATTATTATCTGCGCCCCCACCCCAATTCTTAAAATCTAAAAATATTTTCTGGCTTTAAATAACCTGCAAAGGGTTGATAAGCAGTAAAAAGAACAAAAAAAGAACAATAAATATGAAAATGCCTTTTTGGCAATTATACACAAACAATAAAAAAAAGATGTAAGACTTAGTTTGATACTTTCATCATATTACATGAAGTGTGTGTTTACTATCACTTTACTTTCATTTAGTAGTACTTTTAACTGCTTTTAGTAATAGTGAATCTTTTTTTTTTTTTCTTTTTTTTTTTATTTAATTTTTTTTTATTTAATTTTTTTTTTTTTATTTAATTTTTTTTGCTTCAAGTTTGATAAAGATTTTTCATAAGAAAAATGTAGTATTGTATAAAACTGTAACTACCTCCCTGATTATCTTTTCTTTTTTTCTTAAAGGGAATCAATCAATCTTGGAATATTGCATTTTGTGTATTTTTATGTAGGGGGAAAATGTTCCAAGACCAGATTGTCTAATTAAACATTCTAAGTTTTTATTTTATTTTTAAAAAATATTTTTTTTTTTTTTTTTTTTTAATTTTTTTTTTTTTAATTTTTTTTCTGCAAAATGCTTGAATTAATCTTTTTTATCAAAGGTAAATGTACATTTTTAACTATACCTAATATAATATATAATCTGCTTTCTCTAAGTAACCATTATCTCAAAAAAACAATTTTCAAGGCTAAAACCATTTGAGCCTTGGGATTAAAACCATTTAATACCTTCCTCTTGGACTGCTCCTCTTTTTCTTTCTTTTTTTAATCTGCTTTGTCAAAGTAACCATTAGTTCAAACAATATATGAATTCAATGTGTGGGATTAAGATCTTTTAATCTTAAAGATTCAAATCTTAAATGCCTTCATTATTTATTTCTCTCTTGGACATCTGCCCCTCCCATGCATGTGTGCTTCCATAGCTAAGGGCCCAAAATGTCATAAAATAACTTGGAAATGCTTGCATTAAAAAAAAAAAGGAACAATTTTTCATCATGCCATAGTTTTTGCACATACACTTTTGCATTTATAACATTTGCCTTTTTATATATTTTATAGCAGATCTGTTGAACACATAGTGAATAAACAAACCCATTTGTATTTCTAATGCATTGATGAACAGTAGCTACTTTAGCATTTAGTCTTGGGGAGATGCTGGTAGGGAATAATGGGTTTTGCTTTTTTATCATCAAGATATATTTATCCTACATGAATGTAAAATGTGTAGTTTTGTGTTGTACAGGATCTTAAGAAAATTATTAGACTTTTGAGTTTCTTCCCTATTTCAAAATCTGCAAAATGTATCTGAGCAAGACCTTCAACTTTTGTCTTGCTTTTATTTCTTAACCTTTACTCGACTGCAAGCAAAAATTGTTACTGTAGAATTCTTTCCCTTTGCTGCTATAGGTGCATTCTGTTAGCTGAGATGATTGCTATAAATAACACTTGTCAACGGCTTTTTCTGGTATTTGAAGCTGGAAATCCCCTACTACTGTATTCTGTTGCCTGAGATGGTTGTTATAAATAACACTTGTCAATTGTTATTTCTGGTATTTAAAGCCGGAAATCGCCTACTGCTACATTCTATCGCCTGAGATGGTTGCTATCAATAACACTTGTCAATTGTTATTTCTGGTATTTGAAGCTGCCTAGTTAGGTTAACAAGGTCAAACTTCCATTTTCCAACGCCATCTTGAATTCTTTTAGACTCTACATGAGGTATAACACCGATTAAACCCACATTAATTTTTTTGTGATTTTTTTTTTTTTTTTTTTTTTTTTGTAAATAAAAATGGCTGCATCAATATCCAGCAAAGCCTTTATTCAGGAGTTTTTCTTTGATTAGAACTCCAATGATGATTTTGAAGGCTTTACTCTAGATTCATCAACAAGATAAATATGAGTCGGGTGAAAGAAATGGCAAACAAATGCTGGTGTCTTCTCATATGCAAACATGAGGAAACGCATCACTTTTTTGATGAAATAAAAGCCTTCTTAGCGATTTTGCTTCTCATTGCACCCCCAGAACTCCACAAGGAGTAATAAAAATTAAAGTACGTTGAATTATGTATTTTTAATGTATTTGTTTTTTATATTTGCATTTCAATTTTTTTTGTTTTCAACATCAAAACATCCATGCAAAACATAATGCATTACATCAAATTATTACTCCTTCATTCTTTTATTCGTGAACAAAAATTAAAATCTATATGCACACTACAAAGAAAGTTATAACAATTTTAAAACAGTAAATGTTCATATTTTTGCACCCTCAAAAAAAAAAAATATGCAATGGTAGGGGGAATAATTCTAGAAAGAAATTAGTGTAGTAAACATTAAATATAATTATCTCTTTACACACATTCTGTGTCTATTGAGTTTATCCATTGGGATTCACCTTTTGCAGACCTCTTTGTTTAGTAGAATAATTGCTGCCTAATTTTATATATATATATATAAAGGTTTTGGTTGAGCACTGTTGAGAGATGGGTAATTCTAAACAGCAGCCATCTCCGCTAATGCAACACACTTTTTGAAAATGAAGTGAGCATTAAGGCTGTCTGGCATTTGTTTACATTCGTAAAAAATAATACACTTTAATTTCCCTTTCCCTCTGTCGGGTGCTGATAGCTTGGGTAGAAACTCCGACTGATGACAAATAGGTTGGGTTTCGATCACAACTTGAAGCAATTGGATGTCTAGCTGCACTGATGAGCTGTGATACAGAAAAACAGGTGTATATGTAGAGGACATACATACGTGTATATATATATATATATATATATATATATATATATATATATGTTTTTGACGGTACAAAAACGTATTATGGCATTAAAGGCAAGAAATTTTTTACCATAGGCCATGATAAATTTTAAAACACAAACACAAGTCGACTGGTTTCGTCCCCTCTTGTCAGAACTGTAAACGGGGAAACAAATTATGAGAAGAAAGTTTGTTACGGATGACGTGAAGGAATGGACGGGGGGAGGGGGGAGTGGATCACTTGATTAATAATCTGACCTTTGCTATGGATTTTAGTGTGAGCTGGTTCTCTGTTCTGGCCAGAGCACACTCGTTATTCCATCTGAAGGTGTTGGTGACGCTGTTCATCAGGTCCAGGTGACCCGCTCTTTGTAAACAAAGAGACTGTTTGCTTGGGCTTGTAGTGCTGTGTCTCTAGCATCTTTGGTGTTATAACTTTTATTATTATATTTTTTTTTTCCCCTGTCCATTCATTCACATCATCCGCGACAAACTTTCTTCTCATAATTTGTTTCCCCGTTTACAGTTCTGACATGAGGGGATGAAACCGGTCGACTTATGTTTTTGTTTCAAAATTTATCATGGTCTATAGTAAAAAATTTCTTGCCTTTAATGCCATTTTTATATATATATATATATATATATATATATATATGATAAAGAACAAATAGGAAACCTTTATAAATCTAAAGTGTTTCACCTTTATGATGGCTTCATAAGAGAATGTGATATGGAGAGAAAATTCTGAAAGAAAGAAAAAAATTGAATTTTTAATTTTTTAATAGCAGAATCTTTCTCTTTCTTTTTTTTTTCTCCATATCCCATTCTCTGATGAAGCTTTAATAAAGTCAAAACATTAGATTTATAAACATTTCCTATTTGTTCTTTATCCTATCATTCTGTTGGATTCTGATCCATATTTAATCTCAATTCACACACACACATACATACACACACACACACACACACACATATATATATATATATATATATATATATATAGTAGAGAAAGATGGTTCCTGTATGCTTCTTACAGAATAAGGGTAAAATAGACTGCTGAAATAAATTTGTAAAAGCTAATAACATTATTTATCATATAATTAAGCCATTAGACAAAAAGCATGATGAGAAAAATGTTAAAAAAAAAAAAAGATTTTAACATTTTTTTCTAATCCTTTTATTTTGTCTAATGGCCTAATAATATACAATAAATATTGTTACTGTTGAAGCTTAGAAATTGCTCAGAATAGATTCCAGAGACAAATTAATTTTTCACCCTTCTGAACAAATTTTTAATTGAATTTTTTCTGAAAAAGGGTTGGTTCATTTTTAATCAGCAGGTGGGACAAGCTAATTCAACCATATTTGTTAGTCAAGGATGAAGAGTTCAAGTCTTGGGAGGAGGATTAGTCTTAACAATCTCCATAATAGTCATCTGAAATATAAAAAAGCATAGTCAAGTTATTATTTTGTCTTTTTGAATTTCTTTTATCGATCTACTATACTTACTTGTATGTTCTCATAACAGAAAACACTACACTTTAAGAACTTTGTGATATATTTACTGAATTCAAGTTGTTGTAAAATATTTTATATACCTAAAATATTTTGATAAAATAAGATCAGGTGATGTCCAAGGGAAATAAGTTTGAATTCATCTGATGAAGAGTTCTGTCCAAAATATGGAATAGTTTCCTGTGTGCCTTGCCCCTTCAGGATGTGTGCAATCATGGCTCGCCACATCTTTCTAACCTTTCTAGTTCTAAGTAAAGCTTGTCTTTCTGCTATCTCTTCTAATACTACCAACCATTTACACAAGTATTAGTTTATTCATTGCTTTCCTCTCTCCCTCTTGCCTTCAAATGTCCTGTGAGTTTCAAATTCTCCAAGCCCTTTTTCTGCATAAACAAATAAAGAGAAATTTCTGCAGGCTCTTTCTGATTTGAAATTTGTGTCCTTTAAGGAGATTCAAAAGCGTAAGGAAACATGATATATATATTTTTTTCAATTCCTCCCCCCATTTTAAACTGACATTAAGTAATTGTTTCATCATAATATTCATGATTTATGAATATGACTGAAATCCGTCCCAAATTATTTCCCTAGTAAAAGTTTATACCCTTAGAGTTGACATTTCTCCCCTGGGAGTTAAATACTTATTAATGGTGGGATCAGTGATATTGTTTGTTTGTGTGCATGTGTGTGTGTGTCTCAAGAAATGTAGTGTTGATTTTGATATTCACACTGTGTGTGTATATATATATATATATATATATATATATATATATATATATATATATATATATATATGCATGCACAGCATTCCCTCTTTTATATAAGTTTCATTAAAGATAACTGACAAGGTAATGCGGTTAGGCTTTTTATTTAGTTTTTCTTGTATTTTTATAAGTATTTTCGTTTGATATAAAGTGTATTTGGACAATTTTTACAAACTTTAATGAAGCACATACATACACACACACACACGCACACACATATGAGGGTGTGCTAAAAAGCTCTTGTTCTGACCTACTTCCAAAACTTGATCAAATGACCAAATATTAGAATTTTTTTTTTTTTTTTCAAGGGCTGGTTGGTCCAGGAATTTTTCAGAACCTCTCATATATAAAAACAGACATGCACACACACACACGTTTTTTTTTTTTTTGACAATGTGATGAAAAGTTCTTGACCTACCGCACTTCGCAATAACTGTCTAAATAACCAAAAATCATTTTTATTAGGTCTACTGGAAAACAGTTTTTAGGCTTGAAAAAGAAAAGACCATTTTGGAATATTTAGTATCATAATTACCATAAATCTTTGACACCTTTTTCCATTTTTCATGGAATGACAAGAACAAATGTAAATTGCAATGTACTGTCTCTGAACCTCCTACCTTATATCTACTTTTTTTTCTTGATTGTCTAAAAGACATGGAGCTTTGTGTTGTTATGCTGAAGCTTATGGCCATATCACATTGAAACAATGGTTCCCATACAATCACCAAACTTAAGCAACATTGAGCCTGGTCATAATACCTGTCCGCTTGGGAATACCAGGTACTGTAAGCCTGGATGTGCAGGTGGTGTAATGGATAATGGCTCAAAATTGTTAATTCGAGGGTTGAGTTCCAATTTTCATAGGCTTCACTATATTTACTTCATATATGTGAAGTATATAAAGATCCTGGCATGTCCAGTTGACAAGATCCCCCTTCTCTGTTGCTAATATAGTCCAAAGAAAAGTGGAGTGATATGTTGGCTATCAATTTAATTATAGGATTTGCCAGAAGTTTAGACACACTAGAGGCTTTACTTTGAATTTTCTGTCTGAGTTTATTCCTACAGCCTTTCTTCTGCATCACAAGGCATCACAAGTTTGAAATTCTATTTCTCCTTAATGGGCTTCTGTTCTAGGCTAACAAATTCCATCATCTCAATGAAAATCAGCAGGTAACAAAATAATGTGAATGCTTTTTAATTTACTATTATTGAAATTTTATGAACATAGCATTTTTGTCTTTAATTTTTGACCATCTTTCATCTTATTTCTGTTGCTTTTTATTGCAATGCTCAAATCAAAATACATTTAACACTATTTAAAATATATTGTTTTATATATTGGTTATATATATTGGTTATATATATTTAAAATTGCAGTAGCTTGGCTCTCAATTTCAGTCAAAATTATTTTAGTTGTTGCCCTAAAAGGATATGGCTACACAACCAAGAAATTCAAATTCAACTTGCATTGGCAGGACTAACATTCTGCTTGGTGAAAGTAGTCACCTACAGAGTGCTAAAGGTTAACATTGATATATTTTAAATCGTTACTGTGAAAATATTGAAGTTGGAATAACTATAATTCAGAAAGCTCAAAAGATTTTGGCTAGTTTATCTTTCATCTTATTACTGTTTCTTTATATTGCAATATGCAGGTTTACTTATGATCAATATTGATAGTTTAACAAATCACTAGTGACTGGGATTAACTATAATAATTTAGAAAACTCAAGATCATGAATATTTTTATACATTGCTTTATATAAGAGGGGGCCAAACTTGCTTAATGTAAGAACCACATATGATAAAGTTCAGATCTTTGAGAGCTGCAAAACATGAACAAGATTTACATATACGTTTTTGTTACATCGACATTGGCATTAAACTTATATTTGAATCCAATGGCATCTCAATTCATACCTAGTAATTAATTATAAAGCTTGAAATTTTTCTTTTTATATTAACTGTGATGAAAAAAAGGAGCTCAACCAGCATATTTCCATGATCAGTATCAAAGAGCCGATTATGGTTCACGAGCTGCAGTTTGGCCACTCCTGCCTTATTGTACTCTTCATCTTATCCATCTTGTTAAAATCCCTCTGGAACCCTTTCTTTAATCCCTCTGCCCCAACCACTACCATTCCTTCCCTCAGGACTAAAGAACAATACCTCACCTCAGATCTAGCATTAAAATTAGGATTTAAATTCTTATTTTTTTACTAACCATGAACATTAAACTTACATTTTAACCCATTGGGATCTCAATTTATACCCAGTAATTAAATATAAGCCTTGAAATTTTTAATCCTATGATGAAAAAAGGGGCTCAGCCAGCATATTTCCATGAGCTGCATATTGGTCACCCTTGTTTTATATGATTCTCTTTGACAGCTGGTTTCCTATATTTAGGAGAACAAGGATATTCATTTTTGACTAGTTTATCTTTCATCTAATTAATGTTTCTACTTATTTGCAATACTCAGGTCATGTTACATTTGATGTTTATAATTTAAAAAAAATATCACTAGTGACCATGAAAATATCCTGACAGTGATTTAATTAAAAAAGACCAAGATTATAAATATTTCTTAGTAATTTCATTTGCTTGCTGCTTTGCTATATTTTAAAGAATCAGAATAATATTAATATTTAGGAGAACCAGGATGATATTAATTTTCAATTAGTTTATCTTTCACTGCTTTTATTTGCAATGCCCAAGTTTTTTTCCACCCTGTTATGTTTAACTGCGCATTAGTCAGCACGGATTTCAGAAAATAGTCCTCTAGTTTCTGCCTCCCATGACAACAGAGCAGCCACACCACGTGCTACACAACCTCACTGAGTCAGGAGAGGAGTTGGAGGGATCAAAAGAAAAAAATTGCCAATTAGGAATTACAAGTACTTTAAAAATTTGGGGATAACAAAACACCCCCATGTGACTAATGCAGAGTTAAACAAGTAGCATGTATAGAAAATAAAGAAGTATCCCCCAACAATATTCAGATTCAGATTCCATGTCCTGGAGAGCTAATCTGATATGGGTTGGAGAGGAGGCCAAATGTTCAAATCTAGGCATAGAAAGGCACCCTTCTGATTTTATCTGTAACATATTGTTTCTTCTTACTACTAATACTACTAGTAGAAGTTTTAAATTATTTATCATTGTTAGAAGTATGTTCATTATTAATTAGGATCAGTTTATCCTTGTTATAACTTTATTTCTTTTTAATTACAAATATACACACCTCACCATAGATGTCAAAAATGATTTTGTCAATTGGAATAGAGCCAAAGAATCAAACTGTACTCCAATTTGTGTCTCCTTGAGAAATCTGAAAGTTTTCAAGCCAACAGCATTTGCATGATCAAAATAAAATATCTAATTTGTCTAGAAAAATGGGTGTGGACAGGGCCAGATTATGACTTTGGGGGCCCCCTGGTTTAATGTAATTATGCTGTCCCTCTCAAACAGAGCCATGCTCTAACTCACTTGCACACCTCTTGGATATTTTTTACTCCTGATATTTTTAGCAATATTTTCATAGCTTGACTTATTGAAAATTCTTTAAATAAACTAGAACAGCTATCTTTTGTTTGTCAAAGAAAATACTACTATTTTACTATTCATTGCAAAACAACCCATATTTCAATACAACCATAGTAATAAAATGAAATTATTATTTTTTTTTTTTTTTAACTAGCATTATAACCAAACAAAGGTCCCTAGGCTGCAGCCTATACTAGGATAATCTGGCCTTGATCATGACGGATGCTGATTGGCTGCCATACAGCTAATAAGCTAGTTATCCTAGTTCTCTTAAATATAGGAAGCCCGCTGTCAAACAATATCATATAAAACAATGTATAAAAATATTTATGACCTGGAGCTTTCTGACAATAAGAAAACAATAATAGCATGAAAAATAAACTTATCAAAAATTAACCTTCAGGATATTTTTTATAGCTTTTAAAAGGTTTCTAATTGATCACCGTTTTGTAATTACAAGATTGTTATAAATGATAAATTGTAAGTTTGAAATATGAATGCAAGGAAATAATTCTTTTGGTGTGATAGTATTTTCTGACCTTTCTCTCTCAGGATGATCTACTTAATAATGCATTTTTAACAATATGCTGCTTCCTGCTTTTCATTTTAAAACAAACAAGCTTATTCATTTTTTACTTTTTCTTCTTAGGTGAACAAGTTTGTCCTGAGGTTTTTACAGTAAACAAACTTGTACATTTTTTTGATTTACAGTACATCAGCTTGTTCTTATTTTTTTTTTTTTATTCTAATTTTTTTTAAACAAGCAAACTTATCTTTTTAAGCATTTTATTCTTAGTTTTTTTAAACAAATAATTTTCTTATTTTTTTAAGCAGACAATTGTATGTTTTTTTTAAGCAGACAATTTTACTAGTTTTATTAAGCAATTTTATTAGTTTGTTAAGCAAACAATTTTATTTTTTAAGCAATGTTGTTAGTTATTTTTTTTTTTTTTTTAGGAAACAATGTTATTAGTTCTTTTAAGCATACAATGTTATTAGTTCTTTTAAGCATACAATGTTATTAGTTCTTTTAAGCATACAATGTTATTAGTTCTTTTAAGCATACAATGTTATTAGTTCTTTTAAGCATACAATGTTATTAGTTCTTTTAAGCATACAATGTTATTAGCTTTTAAGAAATTAGTTTTATTAGGTTTTTAAGCAAACAGCTTTATTAGTTTTTTAAAGCAAGCAGTTTTATTAGGGTTTTTAAAGCAAACAGTTTTATTAGTTTTTTTTTTAAAAAATACAGCAGTTTTTAAGCAGTTTTACTAATTTTTAAGCAAACAGTTTTATTAGATTTTTTTTTTTTTTTTTTTACCAAACTTTTTGTAAGCAAACTTTTATTATTTTTATTAATAATTTTATTATTTTTATTTTTTTAAGCATACAATTTTATTAGTCTTTTTATTTTTTATTTTTTTTTAAGCAAACAAGCTTGTTTGGTATTTTAAACAAATAAACTTGTTTGACAGATTTTTAAATTTGAAAATGGTTGCTTTTATCCAATTATTAATCAATTTTGACTGGCCTTGGAGAATTGATGGTCTTTTTTTTTATTCATTTTAATTTTCACAATGCTGTTACTCTATTTTTCACTAAAAGCATTTCTTTACATAGGCCCAAATAAAATTGGAATCTATTTGGTTGGGTTGTCAAATACAAGGAAATATCTGGAGGGTAAAATATTGGAAGGCCTTTATCCAGAAATATAGAGCTTATTACATCAAAAATGCTACATAAATTTCATATTGATTTAAGTTGTAAACATACAGAAGAAAATATTGTGCTTTTTGACCCATATAAGTTTCTGTATGCCAAAGTCCCTTGCTCTAAATTAAAAGCTGAATTTTTATTAATCTTGTATTTTTGGACAAAACTGCCACCAAATTGGTTTGTTCGTAACAAAACACTAGAATTGTTAATAGTATTTTTGCAAAAATATTTTATTTGTCCATACTTGATTCCCGTGTGTCTCAAATCGTACATCATTCGTGAATTAGGCTGGAATAGTTTTATTATTGATATTTTAGAATGGATATTATACAAGACAATATGAACACTATTAAGTTGAACAAAATCAAATAAGATCCAAAATTTGTTTTTGGAACACCTAATGAGAAACCTTCTTCCTCTCAAAGGTCTATGAGATCAAATTGGTGCCAAATATGGCCTGTATTAATATTGTGTAAATACTTTTTCTTTTTTTTCTTTTGCAGTGAAATATTTTTAAAACATATTTTCTTGTTTATTTGTTTATTTTTAGATGTCCTTTTTGGATCTATTTTTAATAAATTTTTTTTGGAATATTTTATTTGTTTACGTTTTTATTCACTTAGTAAACCTTCTCCCAAGCCCAACTTGCCTCCCACTCCCTACCTACAGAATGGGGGACTCAAGTCAAACTGATTTGTCTTGAGCATTCAGGGTCCAATCTGCTTTTGTTTTTGCATGTGTAAATATATAAATATACATCTCACTGGAACTGAAAAGTTCTATGCCCAGTCAAGAAGCCCTTCTGAGGAAAAAAAAAAAAAATAATATTTGGTCATATTTTGGGATGTTGGCTAGAACAGTATATGATGTGTATGTCTTTCTTTTCTTCTCTCTCTCTCTCTCTCTCATATATATATATATATATATATATATATGAAACAGTCATATCTGCTCAGTTTCATGTCTGAGTATAAACAAAGCACTTTCTAAAAAGTGAGATATATATATATATATATATATATATATATATATATATATATATATATATATATATATATATAGACATCAATCAGCTAAGTGACAAATTTCATATTTGTATTAGTTAGTATCTGTCTATATTTCTGAGATGAGGTATTATATACATTATTTACATTGTTCGAACTATCATCCTCATCTTTGATGAATATTTATCACACCGTTTCGGCCGTTGTATGCTCCTGCCTTCTTCAGGTGGTTGGAATGTCGAACTGAACCCTTTATTTCGCTCGCTGGGGTAGACCATTCTAGTTCCATGTCTAATGTCAGTTATCTCCTGTTAATTCCCCCCTCTAAGTTCTCCTCTGCCTTAACCATGTATTGAACTCATTCTCTTTGGATCCTGTCAATGGATCTAACTAATGCCTTTATCCACTGTGCCATGTGTCTTTGAGGACATCTGTGTATGAATTTCTGGGTATTACAAACCTAATGTCTTCAGCAACCGTTTTTTACCAGTGCTCGTATTGCAATTTTTACTGTTATATGTTTTTACCAGAGCTCATATTGCAAATTTTGTTGTTATTATCGCTTTTCTCTGGCACTCCTTATTACTGGTTCCCATATTGTATTCATTTCTATGCTTGGTCAGCTTGGGAGATTTTTGTGGCCTAGCATATGTGCTGATTCCTTAAGTTTACGAATTTTCCAATGATATTCTTTGTCTATGATTTCAACCTGATCCCACAGAGGGCAGTGATTTGCCTTTTCTCTCCATATGTGGTCAGCCACACCTGATTTTTCCACTTCCTCTCGTGTTACAGCTTTGTGTTCTTGAAGCCTTACCTTAAGGGGGCGGCCTGTCTCCCTTTTATATTTCTTTCCGCAGCTGCATGGGATGGCATACACATAGTCTTTAGTAAAGTTCTCCTCTATGGGGGGGTCTTACTTGGGAGAGGTATCTGCAAAATGTCATCCAGCCTTTGAAGGTTGGCCTGATGTTATATGAACATCATTGGAAAATTTGTAAACTTAAGGAATCAGCACATATGTTAGGCCACAAAAATCTCCTGAGCCAACCAAGCATAGAAATGAATACAATATGGAAACCAGTAATAAGGAGTGCCAGAGAAAAGCGATAATAACAACAAAAATTGCAATATGAGCTCTGGTAAAAAATGGTTGCTGAAGATATTAGGTTTATAATACCCAGAAATTCATACACAGATGTCCTCAAGGACACATGGCACAGTGGATAAAGGTGTTAGATCCAGTGGCAGGACCCAAAGAGTTCAATACCTGGTTAAAGCGATGGAGAACTTGGAGAGGTGAATTAACAGGAGATAATTGATAACTGACATTCATTAGACATGGCATGTGGAACTAGAACAGCCTACCCCAGCAAGCGAAATAAAGGGTTCAGTTCAACATTCCAACCACCTGAAGAAGGCCAGAGCATACAACGGCTGAAATGTTGTGATAAATATGGCAACAAAGATGACGATGATAGTCTGACCAATGTAAATAGGGTATTAATTTGTGTGTGTGTATGTATGTATGTATATATATATATATATATATATATATATATATATATATATATATATACACTAATTAATACAAATATGAAATTTTCACTTAGCTGATTGATGTTATTTTCAGCATCTCAGCTTAATTTTGTAGATGGATCCTCCAGCAGTCCCTCCATATACTCATCACTCATATCAGCAACTGACTGTTTATTTTCTAACTTTTATATATATATATATATATATATATATATATATATATATAAGGAAATGGATTGTGTCTGATGTATTTTTAAGTTATTTTAAATGTTATTTTTAATGGATACTAATATTTGAGGAGATGCTCTATTTTTTATTATTAAACAGTATATTTATTTATTTATATCTACTGGCCTGGATATTCAAGAAATTTTGTTAGAAAAATATGAACCATCCAGCAAGCTTTTCATATTTTTCTAACAAGGTTGATAGATGTAAATAAATAAATATACTGTTTAATAATAAAATAGAGCATCTCCTCAAATAAATATGAGTATCCATTAAAAATAATGTTGAAACAAACAAACAAACATACATACATATATATATATATATATATATATATATATATATATATATATATATATATATTTATTTGCACTTAAAAAAAATAAATGACTATTATATTATGATTATAGGATGTTAATGCTTTTAAGGCAATTAGTTTTTGTAAATAAGGTGCCCAATATTAAGAAACCTACCATTGACAGTAAATAAATAAAAAGTTCAAAGACTTATCAAAACTTCTCTGCCAACTTGAGGTTTCACACAAGTAAATCCACTCTTCTGCGACAAGATAGATCAATACTATTGATTTAACTTGCCCTTAAAGGGCAAATTTACTTGTACAAAACTCAGCTGGGAGAGAAGTCTTTGAACTTATATATATAAAGAAATATACTTTTAAGGTGTGCTATATTTATGGGATAAAGTACTCAATATCAGAGATAGTGTGTGTAAATATAAAAGTGAACGTTTAAGTCAACACTTAGAGGCGACAGACTGTTTCATGCTAGATGCAATCGTCAGGCCACCAACAATTGTGTCTAGCATGAAACAGCTTGTTGCCTCTAAGTGTTGACTTTAATGTTTACTTATCTAGTGAGTGTGTCTGTGCATATAAACACACCAATACATTCATCATCTTCTTTCGACCACCCTATGGTTGATCAGGACTCCATTGACAATCCCTTTCTGCACTGTTCGATCCTTCATTGCTGTCCCCAGACCCCCAATGTACAACCCTGAGTCCCAAGCTATGGTGTCCGGGAAAGTCGATTTTTGTGAAAAGACACTTCCAGAAGGATACCATAGGAATAAGGATGAGACGATTTCCCTGTCCACCCGGTGGCAGTGGCCAGCAAACTCTAATCGTTTTTGTTTGAGCTTAAGAGAGATTGATCTCAGTTCTTTGTAAGTGTTGAATGGGATGTCCAACTGATGTTCGGGATTTTTCTAAGCAGATTTGTATATGTTCCATTCGGTCGTCTTTCATGTTTCTGATCCATACAGCAGGACTGGTTCAATCAGTGTTTGAATGGTTTAGACTTTTAAGGAGGATGGTATGTTCAAGTGCTCAATCTTGTGAAGTTTGTTACATGCATCCCATGCAAAAGCTGTGTGGATATGGAAGTCTTTTTGGGAATCTGTTATGTGAGATCCAAGATATTTGAAGTTCTTAACTCTTTTGATGGATGTATTATTGAGCGAGTTCAACTTGGATGGTTCAGCAGAGGTTGTGATATATCCTATCTTAATCATGTTGCAACAGAGATCTACCTGATTTGCTGCTTGCTCAAATGATTGCAACAAGGATTCTGCATCCTTGATACATTGAGAAATTAATGCAAGATCATTGGCAAAGTCAAGGTCAGTCAGGTATTGTGGAGGGTACAGACTACTCTGGTGAGATTTTGAAAGGAGTCCTTTTTTCTTCATATTGTTGAGAGAAATACGCAGAACGTAGTCCAGAACAACTATAAACAGAAAAGGAGCAAATGTGTCACCTTTTAGAACTCTTGCTTTAACTTCAAAGGGATCAGTCTCACCATCAGGCAATACAATGGTGGCAGTGGTGTTTCAGTACAGAGCTCTAATTGTCTCAACAATTCTGGAAGGTATACCCTAGAGTTGGAGGATTTTAAACATAAGATTTCTGCTGATGGAATCAAATGCCTTGCAGAAGTCAACAAAACAGATTGTGATCTCTTCCAGTATGTGGCAGATGGAGAGGATTTGAGCAGTTGCTAACCTGCCTTAATCCATTCTGGTTCTTGCAGAGGAGTGGAACAATGGTAGGGATAATCCTATTTACCAGAAGCTTATTGTAAACTTTTGCTACAATTGGCATGACAGTTATACCTCTATAGATTGCCGTATTTGTTAGATCGTCCTTTTTTGGAATAGACTATTCTGTCCTTCAGCCAAGCTGAAAGGCAATGAATGGTGTATGAATGTGTGGTTACAAAACTCTCAGAGGAGGTCATGAAATATTGGATCTTTCCATAATGTTGGTATGTTGTTAAGACCTGTAGATTTGTTGTTGGTAAAATTTTTGAGTGTTGTTTTGAGTTCATCGATGGGTTAGTGTTTATGTCCAATGTATTGGATATTTGATGTATTGGGAATGGAAGACCACTGACTTGCAGTAGTTCTCCTAGGAGTTTCTTAACACGCAATAGATACATAAGGAGGTACGGTTGGGTAATGGATTGCATCTCGGATTGAGGAATCAGAGTGGCAAGTTCGAATTCATTACATTCACTTATGTGCTAATACCCTTGGAAAAGGTATGGAACCATCTCTTCTTCAACCCCACCTCCAGTTATTAGTAAATAGCAAGACAGTTTGGGTTCTACAGCCCTGGGTGGCAACTGATCTAGTAGAAGGATATATTCAAACTAGCCTGGAAATTCCGGAGGGAGGGGCCTAAAGATAATAACTCAATATTTTCTGGTATTATCTGGCATTCCCTGCAGACTGATTTCTCTCCCCAGACATCAGACAGATTTACATCTTGGTAAGAATTAAGGGTGCCACTATTGCATCTTACCGAAATATAAATTTGCGTCCTAGATTTTTTCAAGTAACTTCTTTCTTAAAAGATATATGTCTTTCCCAAACCAGCATAGCATCCCCCATAATTTACCTTGACTTTCAGTTAGCTTGAAGTATATATTTATAAGCATTCTTAAATTTAAAAAGTCTGAAAAACTAACATTTTAACTTCTGTTTATAAATACTTTTTGCAAAATAAAATCCTTATTTTTGTCTTTTGTCTATCAAAGGATGAAATGTGTTAACTAACACAAGTTTTCTTTTAGTCACTATTCTTCTTGTCTTTTTACAGTTATATTTTCAGTTATATCTGACTTTTTACACACACTCATATTTGATACAGATAATTTTCAAATTTGCTGAGCTGATTTCATATGCATAATGATAATAACTTTGATGTTTTTGTAATTTGACCATAGTCGAGATTATAGTCATTGTGAAATCCATGATCTTGTTGAGGACTGCATAGTATGTATTAGACCAGGGTTACATATGGTTTTGAGATGTTGAGAGTGTTCCCGCGTGTGTGTATTCAAATAAGGACAAACACATATGTAGGGAAAAATACTGGTATATTTGAAGAGGTATTTAACAACAGAGTAATTAGTAATAACGAACACAGGTTAGTAATAACAATTAGCAAGAGTCTAAAGTCCAACGGTATCTTCCGGTCGAGAGACGGAAGTGCAATGGTCACCTGATCTCGTGATCTACTTAACCCCCTGATCTCTCTAGCACTGACCTATATCGTAGAGAGATCAGTCCATTCTCTTGAGAAGGTGGGTGCGCCCCAACAGATTTTGAATTCAGAGATTGTCTTTCACCTAGATTAGTTGCCAACCATGGCTAGAGAGCCCAGTTTGTCCTGCTATTTAACCCATAGCTGGATGGAGAAATGATGGATTTGTGCCTTTCCCAAGTATATTTACACAAAAGTGAATGTAACAGATTTGGCTGGTATTTGAACTCTGTTCTCCAATTTCTCATTTCAATCTGCTAACCGTTATACTACCTGCACATCTTATTAAACCTACAATATGAAATTTTATGATGCAAATCAGTTTTTTCACAATAAAATTACTATTAACCAACTAATGTGGATAAAACTTTCAGGATATATTCATATGTTCAATATATACTGTGTTAGTTTTAGTTTATAATGTAACAGAATAAAGCTGACTCTCTAGATGTTGAGGCATGTCAAATTCTGGCAACAAGCTTGAGGTAGCCAGTAAATTAAGTGATATAATTTTTGGCTGTGGGGGTCAGGAAAAAATTAAAGGGAAATATTGTTGAGTAAATCAGAATGAAGAGTAGATTGTTTAAGGAAAAATTAAAAATGTTGATTAGTTATAATAAATTAAATCAGAAATTTCAAGGCAGTTTCAGGATTTTTTTCATAAAAAGAACTGATGTTGGATTGTAACTACCACCCATAATCACAGGCTCCATGTCAGAATAAATGCTGTTGCTGTGTATTTTCAGGAGTCTTGATGAATCATAATCCCTAGAACTTTTATTTTAATCATTTCACCCCCAAGTAAAAGCAATAAAAGCTACGACACAAGTGTCTACTGGAAAATAAAAGAAACTGAGAAGACATTTTAGAGAAGAGTGGACAATAAAAGAAAAAAATTCAAGGAGACAGAAGATGAAGATTGTCATTGCATTTATATTTCTGACGATGAAAGTAAGAAGCTGAAAAAGAGTTTCATAGGCAAGAAGAAACTATTAGAATAGAACTTACATGTATCAATTTCAACAGTGAAATTATGAGACCTACCTGCCAATTTAGTACTGCGTTTAAATTTGTAAAGTTGATGTACCAAAGAGGAAAGGTCATAAGAGCAATTACCATGAAAATATTTATAAAAAAAGTAAAAAAAAAAAGCACAGGGCAGTTGTGTTATGGTGGTGTGAAAGTGACTGAATCTGCAATTCCAGATTTTGGTTGCCTAAAGTTTCGGCTAGTCTTAGGAACTTTTTCAGTAAATTTACAACCCTAAATATAGATACTTGTTATACTGGAACATACCTATTCTACTGTTAATAGACTCTCCCACCTATAATAAGTAGGAGTAGTAGCAGTTGCTCAGTGAGTTGGTGAGTCAGTTGATGTCGGACGACTGTTAGTCGGATATTAAAGTATCAGCCACCACAACTAGATTGCTGCGTCATTAACTATTATATCAAGTTCCTAACGTTTTGTATGTCAAACCTTTTTAGGATCGACTTAGTGAAATACAAGCCTCCACTGTGAAACTGCTCTATAACAATACTATAAATGAAACTGTTGTAGGAAAGTTCTTTTTAATCACAGTAGTTTTGTTTTGTTCAAAGGAATATCCTGAGAATATTTTTCTTGTTTATGAATGTGAGATCATTCTTCAGGTGGAATCCTCCTGGAAGACATTTTGATAAAGCAGATCACAATATCTACCAATTTCTGTCTCGATTTCCAGATCAAACCTATTAACTGGAAGATGTTTCACTTCCAGCAATCCAGGCAACAACAGTCAGTGACTAAGATTTTAGTTGAGTAAAATATCACAACCAATGCCAGTGACCAATTAGTCAGTGGTGGAAAGTGGAACGATTAAAATAAAATAATTTAATAATTTAAATTAAAATAGTAATAAAAATAATTAAAATAATATCTATTCTTATTAAAAATATTAATAACTCATTTTGAGAGTGTCAGGTTTTATTATGTAAACTAAGGGCATATATGTTTTAATTAGAAATCTATCGTCCCCACCCCAAACACACACACACACACACACACACAAAAAGCAGACTATGGAAATATATAGTCACAAAACACCAGATACAATACTTTCTCAGTCACCTTGGGACTGGCTGAAAAAATGTGTTTGGGTCATTTAAAGTTTTGGATAACTGAGTACCTAAATTATAAAAAAGAATAAAGGAAATGTCATTTTCTGAAATGAATTTTTAACATTTCTATTATCAAATAACATTTTCAAACATTTTGTCCAAGATTTTCTCCAGATTATTTTTGATGAAAAAAAAAAAAAAAAAAAATAATCAATCTTTGTTTATTTGGCTTTGCATTTTTCTGCCACTAATTTCTAGTGTGACAAGTGATAATTCAAATGTGTGGTTCTTTGCATAAAAGCATTGCAGAAATTAGAATAATTAATCAAACTGATCTTATCAGCATTTTTATCAAACTTCAAGTCTGGATTTCTAAATTCTCAAAATGCTTGTCTGAGATGGATTATTAGAAGGGGTTGAGTTTTGGATATCTGAAGAATGTTTTGAATTTATTTTTTTCTCTTCATTTCATGTCTGGATAATCTAAGTCCAGAAAATTGAGGTATGGATAATTGAGAAAATACTGAACTTGAATAATTATTTATATCTAAATTTGGGCTCCTTGACATTCTATAACCTTCATCAGTTTTTCATTAATTGATTTTAACATTTCTACTGCTTCAACTTTAATATTACTTGCTGCAGTGTTTATTGCTTCTCTGAGATTTTCTTTATTTAAATGTTTCCCATTCCTATATAGATCTCTATCTATAAAAGGCAGGATGTGTGTGTGTGTGTGTGTAATGATGCACGGCCGGAATTTTCGATGGATTTGCACCAAAATTTACATGCACATGCTCCAAGTTAGCGGGAAGGCCAAGACCGACTTTGCATTTCCCAACTCCCGTCAATAGTGGAAATAATCGATTTTTTTCATGCTTCTACGGCAGTTTTTATGTAGTTTGCAGCCATTTTCTACTGGCCAGAGTGAGAGCCTATAGCTGGCTGCCACAAATAGGCAGGAAGATTCTATTGGCCAGCGTGAGAGCCAACAGTTGACTGACACGAATGTTAATTAGCATGCTAGCATGCAAAAAAAATCGATAGCTGCATTTGTCACAAGTGGGAAAAATTTAAATCTGCATGGCACTTTACTCCAATTGGCTCATTCGCTTGCTTAAACTCAACGTTGATTCTGATTCCGCAGAACTGGGTTGGGTGTGAAAAAGTATTTGTTATGAACATTCTTTTTTCATTTGTTTTTTCCAGTTACGAGTCCTTTTTTAAAGCAGATTGTTTTGTCTTCATTTTGTTTAGTTCTTTTTTCGTAACAGATTTAATGTTTAGGATAGAGCTTAGAAAAAATTTGCAGTGTGAGATAGGCAAGAAGTAAGGTATGTAGCAACATCAGCACGGCAAAGAGCACTCCTTTAAAGGCAAGGAAGGGCCAAAATATTTTAAGTCAAGTGATAGCGATTGCTGTATGAGTTGTACGATTTTTGAATCAAGCACGGGCAACGCTGAACCATGCTGTTAGTCTCTTTTAAAGATGAACCTAAAGTTTTCTGTCTATATTTCTGAGATGAGGTATTATGTACACTATTTACATTATTCGGACTATTGTCCTCATCTTTCGGCCGTTGTACGCTCCGGCCTTCAGTTTAACATTCCAACCACCTGAAGAAGGAGTGAGCGTACAACGGCCGAAATGTTGTGATAAATATGGCAGCAAAGATGAGGACAATAGTCTGAATAATGTAAATAGTGTACAATAGTTTTCTGTTGTATTAATATCTAGAGGGGCTAGGTGCCCTATCAATTTAGTATGATTGAAAACTTTTCTTGGCAAGATGAGCAATTGTCAACTTAGCAAAATGTGTACAAATACTGTCTTGCATTAATATACACTTTAGCTTTTTTTTTTTTTTTTTTTTCAATCATTTTACCCCAATCAAGGCAATAAAGTCACTAAGATGCTAAAGGTTACTGAGAGTAAGAAAATGGAAAAAATATTAAGAAGAGAGGAATTAAGAAGACATGATAATGATTGACATTGCAGTTAAATTTCTGATCAAAGTTGACTGAAAATCAAATCAGAAGAGAATACCACAAGCAAGAAGTGTGAGAGAAAAAACTGTTAGCATAGAACTTGTAGTTACATCTAGCCATTTCAAATGTAAGATGAGACTTTACCACCAATCTTGTACTGTACTTAAATTCATAAAGTTTAGGTACCAAAGAGGAAAGCTCATCAGAACAATTATCATGAAAATATTTATAGAAAAAGCACATGGAAGTTTAGTTGTGATTGTGTGTGTTTTAACCTTATAATAGTCCTAGATATACCACATTTATTGCAGCCACAGCAGCACAGTGGTGTATCTAGGGCAAGATAGCCTGATGGAACCCAACACTCTTCAGGCTGATTTTGAATCCAGACTTTTGTCTTCTCCTAGACTAGTTGCCACCTCAAGACCAGAGAGTCCAGTCTGCCTTGCTATTTAACTCATAGCTGGAGAAAGATGGATTCATGTCTTTTCTTTTTCAAGGGCATTAGCACAAAATGAACAAAATAGAATCGACCAGGGATTGAACTCTGCATATCTCACTTTGTTACCTGAATCATTTTTTTTTCTTTTAATTAATATCACCCCATGCAAGACAGTAAAGCCACTTAGACACAAGGGGCTACTGGGTGTGGAAGAATTAGGAACAGAAACATTAATAATGAGTGGACAGAGTAATCAGGGGGACAGTACATAGCGATAGACATTGCATTTAAATTTTTACAGATTAAAGTTGGTTAGAAAACATGGAGCCATAAGAGAGTTCCACAAGCAAGAAGTGCAAGAAAATAAACTGTTAGCATAGAATTTATGGCTACATCTAGCCAGCTCAATTCTACGATGCCAATCTCATCATCATCATCTTGCGGCCTCAGCCTAGATTGAACTCACTACACCTCTCCAGTATTCCCTATCTGTCATAGCACCTAAAAGATCTTCCTTAGGGATTAATGTGTCACGTTTTATCCTATCTGGAAAGGTTAACTTGCGTGATCGATTGACAGATGATGGGTGCCTCCAGAGTACAAATGATGACACAAGTTCATCTGTGGTGTAGTTCATAATCTTGTCAATAGCTGAATTCTTGATGCTTCGCTAGGGCTATCAAGGGTGTTTTTATCGTGACACCATCACTAAATGGATTGCCAACCAAGGCTCAGAGAGACTCCATTCACCCTCATCTAAGAAAGGCTATCTCGTACTGCGCTTAAATTCAAAAAGTCAATATACCAAGAGCTCATTTGAACAATTATCATGAAAGTATTGATAGAAAATGCACAGAAGTAATCTTACAGCAGTGGGAAAGTGAATGAAGCCAAGCTGCCAGATCAGGACCAATAATATTGCTGATTCTTCTTTGGATTTTATCAAGGAGCTCAAGGTAAATAGCAGGGACATCAGGCCATATGTAGCAGTAAGCATGGATGAATGGTAGACTTATAGATATGTATGATAGTTTCTGGAGAGAAAAATTTAATTCTCTGGATTTATCTTGATGCCATCATCAACATTTTATTTTACTGCTGACAATACTTTTGTCTATTTCCATGTAGGAGCCCACCTTGAGATTAGCCATACAATATAACTCTACTTTGATTACTAAAAATGACTATTGAGAAATCGGTTTTCATACTCACCTTATACATTTCTCTTTGCGATTTTTGACTTCAGGGTGGTAGTTTGTTTCCTTTCATGGCTTTAAGCCAATGTTCTTGGCTTACAGTCATATCATATTGAAACACTGGTTCTCATACAATCAACGAAGTTAAGCAATGTCAAGCCTGGTCAGTACCTAGACATGTTACCACTTTGCAATACCAGGTGCTGGATAGGGAGTTTGTATAATGGATAACAGCTTGGAATTGGAAATCAGAAAATGGAGTACCAATTTCGGTCGGGTTTGTTTTATTCTCTTAGGCACAAATACCCTTGGGAAAGGTATGTATCCACCTCTTTTCTCTGGGTTAATCAGTAAAACCTGTATCACTACATCATTATCCCTTCCATTGAACCAATTACAATGCATTATTTATTATTTACCATATTATAAAGAAATATGAAAACAATTTTGTTTTATTGTGTTCATCTTGTCTGGTTTTTCCATGTCTGCACGTTGAGAGCTCTTCTCTTGACTGAGAAAAAAAAAACTGGTGTTATATAGCTCTCCCAGTTCCAGACCTACGCTGACTATTGGCTTAGTACCTGCCCAGTATCGTTCACATGCAAATAGTGCCACCTACTCTAAATAGAAGGGCTTCTCTCAACAGCCCATTGTAAACAGGAGAACAAAAAAATTTAAATAAACATAGCTATTTGAAGATGCTTGATCTGTTATATTAGAAGGAATATTATTTTTGGACTAGACAGGATTTTAATCCCTTAGTTT
This sequence comes from Acanthosepion pharaonis, assembly GCA_903632075.3. Classification (NCBI taxonomy): domain Eukaryota; kingdom Metazoa; phylum Mollusca; class Cephalopoda; order Sepiida; family Sepiidae; genus Acanthosepion; species Acanthosepion pharaonis. Next base: position 2,067,403 of record CAHIKZ030000791.1, read on the forward strand.
TTTTGCTCCAATAAAAAATTGTCTTTACTCTTTTTGTATACTTTTTTAAAGAACTAAAATAATAATTAAAAAAAATGAAATAATTGAAATTAAATAATTAGCCCTGAAGAGGTCACTTCAGTTTCACCCACCAAAGGACTAAATTTTGACCAGGCCTTTATCTCATGAAAATAGGCAGATACCTACTATTTAAGAAAATTTTCATTAAATGAAATATACAATTTATCTAACTTACCTAACTTGTATCTGCATAAATCCTATCATTCATTTCAGAATGTATGCGTTTAGAGAGTGTGTGTGTGTGTGTATATATATATATATATATATATATATATATATATATATACACAAACACAAAAAAGGATGAAGAGTAAGATTTCAGCATTCAAAACATTGATTTAAAACAGGGCCAATAAATATTTATTTATTATGCATGGCTACATTAGAACTTGTACATACCCACTACAAAACTGTACATCTTGTTTCAACATTAAAAAATTAACGTTTCTTCAGGTGGGAAATCACAAATAGCATCCTGATTTCCCACCTGAAGAAACCTTAATTTTTTAACGTTGAAACAAGATGTACAGTTTTGTAGTGGATATGTACATGTTCTAATGTAACAGTGCATATTAAATATATATATATAATACATAAATGTTAATGGTCAGAGTTGAATCAGAACAAAAAGAAACATTAGTATTAAAAAGTGCTCAATACATGTGTGAAAAAAAAAAAAATATATATATATATATATATATATATATATATAACAACATGTAGAGCTTTAACTTTAAAATTGAGGTGATTAGTTGAATCTGCTATCTTGGTTTTTATCAATTGACCTCCTAACATTTTATTTTTAAAAAAACTAGTTAGTGCTATATATATATATATACACATATATATATGGGATAACAATATTTAAATTAAAGGCATTAGTTGTTCAACGAGACTGACCACAATTTTATATAAATAATGCTACTCTAATTAAAAGACAAAGTAATTCACTAAGACAAAAGTGTTTAGAACATGTTTTAATCACTAGATTATCCATAGTAAATTTGCGTCCAGGTTCTTACAACATTTCATCATTTTTGGCAGGTCTTCTTTTATCATGTGGGATATTTAATAACAAAGTTTATAGAAACTTAAACAAAAATGTAAATGAACTCAGCAAAATTATATATCCAAAACATTTTTTTCTTTAAAATAAATTATTTTTAAATTTAAAATTCTCAGCAACTCTCTTCTGTTCATGCACATGCAGTTATATAAACATAAACTTAATCTATCTGGCAGCATTTAAGCTAGCTCCTGCAGAGGGATCGTGATTGGGCCTTCATCACAATAGGTAGGGAGGAAAAGATGCAATAGGCAAGAATAAACTGCAGAAGAACTCAAAATTGATTGCTGCATTTAAGTATTGCATTAATATTTAAACTTACCTTTTAAAAGTTGAAAGATAATTCTTCTGCCGCCACTTAATTTAAATTTACATATTTAAAAGATCCCTTTTGTATTGATGTACACACATATTTACAAAACACATTAAATGCATTAGTTGCTAATTGTAAAAAAAAATGTTAAAAAAGCTACTCTAATTAAAAGAGAAAACAAATCACTAAGACAAAAATGTATAGGAAGTGCTTTAATCGCTAGATCATCCATTGTAAATTTGCATCCAGGATTTTACAATGTTTCACCATTTTTGGCAGATCTTCTATTGTCACAATGTGGGATATTTAATAAAAGTGATGGAAACACAAACCATAAGAAAAAGAATCTAAATTTAAATCTAGATTTTTTACCCAAAACACACACATATATATAAAAAAAAAAAAATCATCTTTTAAATTTAAAATTTCCAGCATCACTTGTTTGTGAGCATCAACATAAATATAAACCTAGTCCGATGAAGAAGTCCTAAAGGATGAAATGTGTCACATGAAAACTATTATATATATATATATATATATATAGTTAATGAATATTCATCAGGTGGTGGTTGAAAGGTCAGTTAAAACATGTGGAGGACACAACATGCTATAATTCAAAGTCTGGTAAGACAAAAGTGAGTAATATTCAATGAACTTTTTTTTTAATGAATGAATATTGTTTGCATTGTGATGAGATTGTTATGGTTTGGGATGTATGTATGTGCTGTACATCTTCAAAAACATTCATGAACACTCTTAAATTTAAGTCTTGATAAACCAATGACATACTTGCTCTTGTATATAAACACATGCAACAAAATAAATCTTTACATTTGCCTTGATAAAGTCCCTCAGGATCAAACGTGTTGGCTCAGATAAGTTGTTCCTCTTGTCTTTTTATTCATTTTGTTCCTTTACAGATATACTCTGTAAAAATAATATACATATATATATATATAATAGATTTTACCCTCTTATTACCTTTTATAATTGGCTTTTCTTTCACTATGTTGCTACTCATGTAAGCTATATTTTCATGTGAGTATAATTTGTGCTTAATAATTATAAATAAAATAAAAATCTGTCTCTTGACTGCTTATGTCATCATTTTGTACCTAAGGTGTTCAAACTGTGTGTGTTTTTGTTGTTGTCTATGTATTGCTTCAATATAAAACTATCTTTGTTGAAAGGCATAATTCTGTGTGAGATGACTGTTTTCAAGAATTTCTTTATACTTTGCTTTGGAATAGGTTATACTTTGAAACAGTTGTTATCTTAATTTCTTGTTGCTTAAAATGAAACTCATGTTTTCAGCTTAGTTAAGTACAATGTCCATATATGTTTTTTTTTTTGGCCTTGCAGTTAATTTCATTTACAATAACTGCTTTTAGTAACAGTTTTGTTGAACAGTTTTTGATTAAAAGTCTCAGCTTCAGTGTATAAATGTGCTTCTATGTTTGGTTTTAAGCTATTTATATTGTTAGGTTCTGCATAAATAACATTTTTCATAGCTCTATGCCTATGATGTGTTTGAGTATGCTCTTATATAACAGCAGTGATAACAGACTTTATTTTTGTTGTGTGTCTGTTAGACATCAGCACATATGATTTGATTATAGTGGTGAAGGATTTGGGCAGAACCAACCACACTTTCTGAAGGGTTGAATACAGTGACCTGGTGCACTACGTGCCACAAGGTCCCCAAACAACCCTCCACAGGTTTTGAATTCAGAGTTATCCTTTTCTTAGACCAGTTGCCATCCAAGGCTATAGATCCTAGTCTGTCCTGCTATTTACCCATAGCTGGAAGGAGAAGAGGATTAATACCTTTCCTAAGGGTATTAGCATGTGAGTGAGTGTAATGGATTTGACTGGAATTCAAACTTAGCTCTCTGATTCATTAATCCAAGCTGCTATCCACTACTCTGCTGTGCTTCTTATATATATATATATATATATATATACATACACACACAAATAAACCAGTCCCAAAAAAAACAGACCCCAAAAAACTTTTGAACCAGAAATCGGAAATTATGACCCATTGTATACATACTAAAAAGTTCCTTTTGAGTTCATTTGAAGTGGGATAAAAAAAAAAAAATGTATGTATATTTCATTTAATCCCCCCCTCCACCAATACATTTCCAATACACTTGATTTTCCCCTCCTTTTACTTCTCCTTGTCGCCTTCTACCACACCTCACATTGTCTGCTTATTCATTCTTTTTGGGAAATTTTCTTTTTATAATAATATATATATATATATATATATATAGAGAGAGAGAGAACTCATAAATTTATTATTTTTAAAAATAAAGCAAAACTGGCCAACATTGCCTGAAGATACCAAAAGGTTGAAAGCAAGGTAGCAGAATCAGTTGACTTCCTAATTTTCTATACTATATATATATATATATATATATATATATAATGAATTTTACCCTCTTGCTGCTTAAAAAGAAAATTCAAACCTAAAACTAAATAAAATATCCAACACGCCATTTTGTTACCAATTTGCTTTAAAAGCTATTGTTATTACAACTGGCATTTTTTGAAAAAGAATTAAGCAATGGTTTTAATTTTCATACTGTGTGCAGCAGTTAAAAAATTGAAATGTCAACTTATTAGAAAAAGGAAAATGTAATATTAACTGTATTGTAGAGAAAACTGAGAAGAGATAGTAAATTTAAACTGAACTGTCATGTAATATCAATCCTCCTCTATGGCTGTGAACACAATCTCCCCATAGATGATGAAGAACCTTAAAACAACAGAAATCTGGTTCTACAGAAGGATACTGAGAATCCCATAAACTGAATATGTGAGCAATGACATGGTTTTAGGTAAAATTAAAATGATACTTATGCTTAAAAACAGAGAAAAGCAGTTGAAATTTCTATGAAAACAGCAAATAGCCAATCTAAAAAGTGTGTAAATGATTAGCAGAACAGGGATTAAGAGATAACAGCAAAAAGACATTGCTAAGTTCTACAAGGGACAGAAAGTTCTGGAGAGCCATGATTTCCCACATCCTGAAGGAACACAGAAGAATGTTTTATTGAAAGATCAGTGAGTGGTCAGAAATTAAAGCAAACATTACAAATAGAATCAGGCTATTTTGTGTATAAATGATAATTTGCAAGTTTTTAACACTGGAAATTCAAAGGCATATTTGAATAGAGAGATTATTTTCTTCTAATATTTAAGCATTTCTTAACAGGGACATAGATATAAAGAGAATTAACACCTAAACTATCCATGTGCTTATCTGTCATTTAGACCCTTTCACTGGGTTTCCTGAATTTTTAATTTAACAGGCTGACTTTTCCAAAGAGAGACGTTAAAAATTTTGTCCTGGCTTTTGCCATTTTTTGGGATGTGTCACCAATACATGATATAATGGGGAACATCGAAATGCCTATTTTACAGGCTTTAGGTAGACCATAAAGTTTGGGAATTCTAGGATTATATATTGGACATTTCTTGAGTATGCAGGACAGTAGACAAGATAAGTACTTTTTAAAATGAATGGAGTGTCTACTCAAATATGGGATCTACTTAAAATTATATTTGAAATAATAAAAATATGTCAGATTAAAAAAAAAAAACTTTATTTTTTAAAATTGTTTCTATGTTTCCTTAATTCTTTGTTTATTTTTTGAATATGAAAATGAGCAGATGTATGTTCCAAGAAAAACCTGAGCAAATGAATGTACTTTAAAGGCAAAAATAGAATTTTGCTTGATTGTGAAGTTCTACTTAGCTGAGCAGTCAAAGCATGCTGGATCAGACAGTGGTTCCTCCTGCTGACATAAGTTTAAATCCTACCAGAGGGAATATTTTCTTTTAAGTTTTCTCAAGTACGTGGGCTGGTTGATGAAATATTGTTTAAAATGCAAAATTGAGCAGATATGTGTTCTTAGAAAAATCTGAACAAGTGAACATGCCTTAAAGGCAAAAGAGAACTTTGCTTGATTATGAGCTTTTTGTAGCTAAGTGGTCAAAGCATGCTGGATCAGATGGTAGTCTCTCCTGCAAAAAGAGTCGCAGGTTCAAATCCTGCTGGAGGGAATATTTTCTTTATTAAGTTTTCTCAAGTATGTAGGCCAGTAGATGAAATAAATACTGTTTAAAATAAATGCTGCAGTGACTCAAATATGGGTATCCTCTAAAAATAATGTTTGAAGTAATATATATATATATATATATATATACACACACACACACACACAAGTGTAAGGTTGGTTAACTCCAATGTCTAAACATTATATTTTAAAGTGCTCAATACAGTGTTGATTTCTATGTCCACACTCTCTTTATATATATATATATATATATATATATATATATATATATTTAATTATTTATTTAAAAATATGATTCCAACTCGCGACATAAGAGTTCTCATGTTTCAAAACAAGAGCCGAAAACTTCAATATAATTATTTGAATTAAATTGAGTTAAAGTAAGCTCTGTTCCATCTTCAAGCGAAATTTTTTTTGGAATAACTTATTTCTGAAATTTACTTGTTTTAATAATTGAAATCAAAATTTCCATGGTAACAGCTAGGGCGAATTGTTTAAATTGGGTAGGCGTGTGTTGGGTGTTGATAATAAGTATCAGTATAGGGTTACTTTCATAGATGTCTAGTCAGGGTAAGGTGGGGGTGTCTAAATTTGAAACGGAAGATGTTTTAGCCTAGTCTGGTTTACGTGTCTATGGAGATTTATTTATTTTTTTATTTTATTTCTTTATGAACGGGATTTGTTCATATAAAAACTGTCGTCACATTTGTTTTTTTTACGACTTCATAAAGGGTTATCTTTTTTGTAGGGTATTTAAACTATTTATTTGGGCTATGGATTATAAAAGTTATTATATTGTATGCTTGTTTTTAGCTAATTATTCAAACCATGAATTTGATGATGTCGACAAAAAACCGTTAACTCATGTCTATTGTTTAATAGATTATTATTATTTAGAAACTTAATAATGTGCAGTTTCTCATGGAGGCACAAAGGGCATGGGTCATCCCAAGTTTTACATGTTCTAGTCCTGTTTATAATTTTACATTTTACTTTAGGTGTCCTATTTATTTCCTTCAGATGCCAAAAATATTTAGATAGTCTGATTTCTTTTATTTATATTGTTGAAAGAGCACTTATGCTGCCTCCATCTAGCTTTAAAATCATTATTTGTGGACCCAATGTATATCATATTAGTACTCCATGAAAAACTGCACATTATTAAGTTTCTAAATAATAATAACTTTTGTATCCAGCACTATTTTTTAAAAATAATAACTAAAATACTAAGGAACTTGGGATTATTTACCTAACCAGTTCTTTCCTATTTTCTATATATTTTCACATATATATATATATATATATATATATATATATATATATAATGTGGTGCATGGTGACTGTCAGTTTCATGCCTCAAGTGATCAGATAAAGTCAAGGTAATCAACCTCTTTCTACTTAGAAAATTGGTGCAATACATTCTTCCTTGTTTCTGCTATTTGCCAGAACATTGGGTGATAGTGAGCATGATTTCCTTGCTCACCAATTCATAAATATCAGGAAATTGATCCTCACATGGTAGGAACCCTGAAGAGTGCTGTTTGAAACTGACACTCACCATGCAGTGTTGATTTCTAGTCCCAATTCTCCTTTTCTACAATTGCTCTGTCTCTGATACTGAGCACTTTTCCCCATAAATATAGCAAATTCTAGACACCCACATATCTCTATCTCTCTCTCATATATATATATATTCAACATTTCTGGCTTAGTTTCTGTAAAATCACCAAAATTAAGCAATGTTGATGCTGGTCAATATCAAGTTGAGTGATTGCTTGGGAATATCAAATGCTGTCAGTTTGGATGTGTGGGTGGTGTATTGGATAATGGTTCTAAATTGTTAATCAGAGAACCAAGTTCTAATTCTAGTTGTGTTCTTTATATTCACTTTCATGCAAATACACTGGGGAATGGTATGAATCTCCCCCAGCTATCGGTTAATTAGTAAGACTAAATCCTTATTATCTCCCCCCATAATTCTTATAATCTAAAAATAGTTTCTGGCTTTAAATAACCTGCAAAAGGTTGATAAAGCATAGAAAAGGACTCCATCAACTTTATTTCTTATTACTGATGGTCTCTGATGGCCTAATTGGAAATTGCAAGTTTTGGTTATAAGAGTGATATCTCTGTTGGAAGAAAGGGAATACAGGTTTGATTCCTGTTGGGAGGCATATTTTCTTTAGTAGGACTTCTCAATGTAGGCTAGTTGATATTAATTTTACTTTTAAGAAAAATAAAAAAAAGATGTCAACTCAGACATGTCTATCTGCTAAAAATAAAATTTCTTGAAATAAGAAATAATGTCAAATTAAAATATCTACTTAAAGGTTATTGTGTTTACATTTCAAGTATGAAAATGATGCCGATATAGATTCAAATGCAGATATAGATTCAAATAAGCCCCAATGTGATGCATTCCGTAAGTAGGTAATTGAGCCTTGCCTTATGATAGTCTCCAGTAGCCTAATTGGCAATAGCATACTTGGCTATTAGAGTGGTTTCCCAATGGAAAAATGGTATACAAGTTCAGTTCCTGTTGGAAGGCACATTTTGTTCTATATCTAGGCCAGTTGATATTAATTTCACTGTTTAAAAAAACTAAAAAAAAAAAAATGGGATGATGTTTATAGGGATAAAAATATATATATATATATATATATATATATATATATATATATATATTATGAAATGGACAAAGTCTGACAATTATTTTAAGACATTTTTATGTTTAACATTCTTTTTATAGATACAAATATTTAAGTAAATGCTCTGTTTATAATAAACAATATTAAATAACATTTACCAGCCTGAATGTCAGAAATTTTCACAGCGAAATCGGTAAAAGCACGTCAGGCTATATGACGGTTCCATATAGGATGCAGGTTCGAATCCTGTCGGAGGACGAATATTTTCTATGAAAATTTCTCGGACATTCAGGCTGGTAAATGTTATTTAATACTGTTTATTATAAACAGAGCATTTACTTAAATATTTGTATCTATAAAAAGAATGTTAAACATAAAAATGTCTTAAAATATATATTAAAATAATACTCTGAACTTTGTAACATTTTTTTTTTTTTTGTTTGTTTACAGTAATCGACGTCGATTTCGGGCCATTGACTTTATGGCTGGTAATAAGGAACAGCTTGAGATTCTGGGTCGAATGGGCATTCGTTTGATGACAATGACTGATGGCCGCATACAGCTTCTGCACACAGCTTCAGAGGTGAGTACCTAACAATTTCAAACTTAGAAAATGCAAAGTAACAGTTGTCTTTACTTTTTTTTTTTTTTTTTTTTGTTGCTTTGCTTTGTAGATATAGCGAGTAATCATTGCAGAACATGACCAGTGATATTTTGTAAATATGACATATAATTTGTAATGTTATTTATGGGACAATTTTACGGCTTAAAGAGTGACAGTAACTCATAAAGCATCCTTGTTGGTTTACAAGAACAAGTAAACTGCATTTTATTTACATAGTTATTTCTTCTAGGAGATGTCTCTGAAACTAACCAAAAACATTCTTATATATGATATACAGCTATAACTCTTTCTCATAGATTCATATACCATAAACTCTTTTTCAGCTTCTTGCTTCCCAGTTGGCTTTGATCATCAAAAATTTAAAAGCAATGTCCTTCATTATCTACTGTCTTCTTAATTCTTGTTCTTTTATTGTTTTCTCTCCTTAATAGTGTTTATTTTTCTCATATTCTCTAATACTCAGTAACCATTTGTGTTTTAGTTACTTTATTGCCTTACTTGGGGTAAAATAATTAAAAAGAATGAGACAGTAATATATGATGTAAAGACAAAAATTACAATAACTTAAAATGGTTTCTTATTGTATTGATTATACAGATATATCAATTCCTTGAATGTTCAAACTAGCATCACAATATATATATATATATATATATATATATATATAAGCTAATGTGTTAGAAATAGTTATGTTTGACATATATACTGCCATCATATATCTGCATGTGCACATACATACATACATACATAACACATATGTGTGTGTGTGTATATATATATATATAAATAAAGAAATATAGTTTTAAGGTGGGCTATATTTATGGGATAAAGTGCTCAATATCAGAGATAGTGCATATGTAAATATAAATATAAAAGTGAACATTGAAGTCAATACTCAGAGGCAACAGGCTGTTTCATGTGGTGTGACGATTGCGTCTAGCCTGAAACAGCCTGTCACCTCTGAGTGTTGACTTCAATGTTCACTTATATATGTGTGTGTGTGTGTCATATATATATGTGTGTGTGTGTGTCATATATATATGTGTGTGTGTGTGTCATATATATATGTGTGTGTGTGTGTGTCATATATATATGTGTGTGTGTGTCATATATATATGTGTGTGTGTGTGTCATATATATATATATATGTGTGTGTGTGTCATATATATATATATATGTGTGTGTATATATATATATATATATATGTGTATGTGTCATATATATATATATGTCATATATATATATATATATATGTGTGTGTGTCATATATATATATATATATATATGTGTGTGTGTGTGTGTCATATATATATGTGTGTGTGTGTCATATATATATATATATATATATATATATATATATATATATATATGTGTGTGTGTGTGTCATATATATATATATATATATGTGTGTGTGTGTGTATATATATATGTGTGTGTGTGTGTGTCATATATATATATATATATATGTGTGTGTGTGTGTCATATATATATATATGTGTGTGTGTGTATATATATATATATATATATATATGTGTGTGTGTGTGTGTGTGTCATATATATATATATATATATATATGTGTGTGTGTGTGTGTGTCATATATATATATATATATATATATATATATATGACTTTAAAAAGAGAGAAACCACAAACGTTTTTGTTTATAATGTGGATTTGTTTTAGTATATATATTATATTTTATTCTTCATATTTCTGCTACACACGTTTCCAGTCTCGTGACCTTCTTCAGGCAAATAAAAGGAATAAATTTTTCTTATGTTTTTTTAATGTCTCATTGTTAATTTTCTGTATTTGTTAGTGAGCTTGAACTTTTTTTTGGACTGTTGGCAAAAATGAATTTCTGCCTAAGTGTTAATAAAACCATTAGGTTTGGTATGAGAGGTGGGGGTGGGGTGATAGATGTTTGATGAGAGATGTCTTCCTATCCCTGTGTGTGTGCATGTTCCTGTTCACCTGCATTCCCTCCTCATATATACATACTGTCATATAATAAGGAATCAACATGCACATGTATACAAACATATACATACATACCCCTACACACACACACACACACACTCACTTTTCCTGTGCCTGTGTGTGTGCCCATGAGTAGTCTATCTGTTTCTGCCATTGTATGAATATATTTTTTTGTTCTCCATTCAAAATTATAACATATGCATGTTATAACATCACTACAAAAATCATTTGGGCAATTATGCAGCTCTTAGTGTCAGTGAGAGAGTTAATCCACCTATCAAACTCCAACTTGCCTTCTTTGGCATCTCTGACTTCCACTCATAGCTGCCACCTCTTCTTCTTTCTCCAACTTCCTTAGAAACATCCTGTTACTACTCTCTTTGGAGTGTCACTTGATCCAGTTGACCAATTCCTTTTTTGGGACTGTAACAAGGGTCAGTCTGAACCTTAACTAAAAGCTAACCATCACAACTATAGTAAAATGCTCTTCACAGACTTTAAATTATTTCATTTTTTACTCGACACCACCAAAAGCATCAAGAAATGGCTGCATGGATTTATTTTATGGCGAAATCAAATCTCCAGAAAAAGATAAAAAATATTTTTCTTTCTTTCATGTGAAAAATTATTATCCAGATCAGCGTCCTGTTTTAAGCCTGAACGAAACAGATGTTTTTCATCAATCTTGACCACTTGAAATTGCTTCATAAAAACAACTCTCTGACTGTACAGCAGTTACTTTCTGCATAGTTTTAATATCTACTTAGAAATCTACATCTATTGTCCATATACTTTACAATATTATCTCGATCATTGGGTTTAAGTGTATCCAGGCCGGAACACTCCAGTCAAGATTTAAATGTTATCTCAACCTGAGATAAGTGTTTTCTAGGTTAGCCCATCCACCTGTAGTTGATAAAAATATCCCACAAAAAAAAAAAAACAATATTTAATGATGCAATGCTGTTTCTCATGGCCAAACATTAAAGTGCACTGGACCAAATGGTGATTTTTGCCTACAGAGAGGAATGCATGTTTGATCCCTGCTGGAGAATGCTATTTGCTTTATTAAGATTTGTCTAACGTGCTGACCGATAGACATAACACATACTGTTTAATAAATGAAAATAGGGCGTTTATTTTAAATATGAAATAATGTTCAAAATAATAATATATATGTAACCAGACATTCCAAAATACATAAAGGTGTATTTCAGCTGGTGACATTGAAAGATGGACAGTTCAAGACTTAGGTTGGACTAAAGCGTCATACAGTGTTATGCAAAAATTTACGGCACATTACGAAAAATGTGTTTTTAGGTATTTAAAGCAAAATAATTGGTCAAGACCTTCTTAAATGTATTGTTGAGACTTCATACAAATAGACTTGGTTATAGGAAGATATCTAGTTAGTTAAATGTGCCATTGAATCCAGTTGATATGATAGTTCGTCACTGGAAGACGTGTCATTCCATTTGACCCTTAAAAAGCTCTGGTCATCTTAGAAAGGTAACAGAACATACAGCAAGATTATTGGCAAGAAAAGTTGGCAACAAGCCCAAAGTTGCGCTGGAAGAACTTCAAGGAGAACTAAGTGGAATAAAAATGAGTATGGATACAATTAGTTGTTCATTTTGTCGATATGACATCTTTTCAAGGACTCAAAGAAAAAAAAACACTTCTTAAGCAAAAACACATTCTTGCTAGATTGGATTTTGCAAATGAGTATTGTATCAAACCTGCAGCATTTGGGAAAATGTACTTTGGTCAGACGAAATGAAAATTGAACTTTTTAGCAGAACTGCTGTGGCAAAGATCTGGGGAAAGAAGGATACTGAATATTTGCTGAAGAATACTATCCCAACAGTAAAATTTGGAGGTGGATAAATCAGGATTTGAGGTTGCTTTAGTGCCTAAGTTGTATTGTATCAAACCTGCAGCATTTGGGAAAATGTACTTTGGTCAGACGAAATGAAAATTGAACTTTTTAGCAGAACTGCTGTGGCAAAGATCTGGGGGAAAGAAGGATACTGAATATTTGCTGAAGAATACTATCCCAACAGTAAAATTTGGAGGTGGATAAATCAGGATTTGAGGTTGCTTTAGTGCCTAGGATTTGTATTGTATCAAACCTGCAGCATTTGGGAAAATGTACTTTGGTCAGACGAAATGAAAATTGAACTTTTAGCAGAACTGCTGTGGCAAAGATCTGGGGAAAGAAGGATACTGAATATTTGCTGAAGAATACTATCCCAACAGTAAAAATTTGGAGGTGGATAAATCAGGATTTGAGGTTGCTTTAGTGCCTAAGTTGTATTGTATCAAACCTGCAGCATTTGGGAAAATGTACTTTGGTCAGAAATGAAAATTGAACTTTTAGCAGAACTGCTGTGGCAAAGATCTGGGGAAAGAAGGATACTGAATATTTGCTGAAGAATACTATCCCAACAGTAAAATTTGGAGGTGGATAAATCAGGATTTGAGGTTGCTTTTAGTGCCTGTTGTATTGTATCAAACCTGCAGCATTTGGGAAAATGTACTTTGGTCAGACGAAATGAAAATTGAACTTTTTAGCAGAACTGCTGTGGCAAAGATCTGGGGAAAGAAGGATACTGAATATTTGCTGAAGAATACTATCCCAACAGTAAAATTTGGAGGTGGATAAATCAGGATTTGAGGTTGCTTTAGTGCCTAAGTTGTATTGTATCAAACCTGCAGCATTTGGGAAAATGTACTTTGGTCAGACGAAATGAAAATTGAACTTTTTAGCAGAACTGCTGTGGCAAAGATCTGGGGAAAGAAGGATACTGAATATTTGCTGAAGAATACTATCCCAACAGTAAAATTTGGAGGTGGATAAATCAGGATTTGAGGTTGCTTTAGTGCCTAAGTTGTAGGGAACATTGAAATGATAGAAAGGAGAATGAACGGAGCATATAAAAAGATATTTTGGAGAGAAATTTACATCAGAGTGTACATTTGCTGGGCTTGAAACCAGGTTGGGTCTTTCAACAAGACAACGATCCAAAGCATACTGCAAAGCTTGCAAAATCATTGTTAAGTTCAAATCTCCAGATCTCAATCTGATTGAAAATTTAGGGAGAGAATTGAAATTGAAAATTCAAAGAAATAACCTGCAAAACTTGAACTAAAGGAAGTTTGTTGTGAAGAATGGAAAAATATTAGCCAAGAAACATGCAAGAAATTTATAGTTGTCTACCCTGAATGCATACATGTTGTAATTAGCAATAATGGTTATGCTACGAAATATTAATAGATGATTTAATAAATGTATTGTAAACTTTTGCATCATTAAATATTGTTTTGTTTTGTTTTTGTGGGATATTTTTATTTGTTATTCTTTTTAATCTGATTGATTAAATAAGGCATAAACATAGGTATTATTAGCAGTAAAAGTTTCATTAATCTGTGTTAGAAATACCTAAAGAAACATTTTTTGTAATGTGTTGTAAACTTTTGTGTGGCATTGTATATGTGCACATTGTTGGACAGTGATCAGCAGTGTTCTTTTGATAAGAGGGTTCAATCATCAACATATATGTACATGCACCCATAAGGGTCACTCCCAAATAAATACCTCAAATTATGTTCTATGTTGGCCTATACATCAAAAGTTGATGTTTGTGTGATAGTTGAGATTAAGCCTTCTTCTTAATAACCCTTAATTATTTTTTCCTTCTGTTCAACCTAGGGAAGGTTATTGAATAGAATAATCGCATGAAGGTTGGTAATGAACGATAATACTTAGGACAAGAACAACACATATAAGATTTGCCAGCAGCACATAGAAGAAGTAGTTAATTGCTAGAAGTGAGTTAAGTGAATTCCACAATGAATCTCCAACTCTATACCACGTACAGTATTCACTACTGTATTTATTGGAATAGGGGCATACCCATTATCATCTGTAACTATGCTACAACACCTTCTTAAAGATATCAGCTGGGGGTCAGTCTGGCAAAATAGTGTCTGATATGAAAGTGCATACAATGCACTTTCTTCTGATCCATTTTTATTCATTGATGCTTGCTGAATGTTTATTGTAAACTATGCAGTGGATGTGAGCACAGATGATAGATAATGCATTACTGAATATCTTTATGATCTTAAATCATCACCATTTGTTTAACAGTAAAGTTGATGATAATTTTTAAAAAATTGTTAATCTCTTACATGTGGATCTTTGTCCTTTAAATGCGGCTCATGGAAATATGTTGGCTGAGCTCCTTAAAAAAAATTATCAGTCACAATTTTGAAAACATTTTGTATATGTATGTGTACTTTGTGATTACGGAAACCAATAAAAATTAATGATTTAAAAAACTGCATACATGAATAAATATTATTGTATACATGTATTTCATAATATTTATATAAAAATTTTGTAACAAAATGTATATGTAATAAAAACTTATGTGTAAATTTTGTCCATGTCTTGTGGCTCTTAAACATCTGAACTTTATTGTATATAGCTGTTAATTTAAGTAAACTTGACCACCCCTGGTTTATGAAGACTTTTAGCTACCCGGACTACATGACTCCCTTGTGTCCATTTCTACACGTTATGGTTAGTAAAAATATTTAAGAATTTAAATCCTAATTTTAATGCTAGATCTGAGGTGAGGTATTGTTTTTTAGTGCTGAGGGAAGGAATGGTGTGAGGCAGAAGGATTAAAGAAATTTCCGGTCAACAACGATTAAAGAGGAATATCAGAAGACTGAGTTTATGGGTAAGGTGATTAATGAGTTGGGTCCACCGGAGAGTGTGAGAGTGGTCATATGTGTATGTAAGAAAAATGTGTGTGTTAATTTTGTTCATGTCTTGCAGCTCTCAAGCATCTGAACTTTATGGTATGTAGCTCCTACATTAAGCAAATTTGGTCATTCCTGATCTATAAGATTATGTCCATCTGGGACAAGTATAATCATATTATGGTTATACCAGCTCCCTTCACACCTATATAAGAAATAATTACAATATTATTGTTTTCGACAGTCCTAATCCATGTTTTCTTCATACAGTTACTATTTGACTGGATAGCCATTGTCTGAGCTAGAGTTTGACCAATTTGAGAACTGGTCATTTAACTGGTCATGTTATGTAATATTACTTAATAGTTTGCTTTTTATATTAATGCCATAATTTTCTGTTCTGTTTTCTATTTTTTTGTATTCTTTTATGTCTCAAATCAAAATACCTTTATTTTAAAAGATGCTTAAAACAATGTTAATAGTTTTTTTTTCATTGTCGTATCTTCAAAAACTTTCTACTTAAACAGAAAATCAATTGTAAAATACACATGATATTGAACAGTGATAGACTCCTGAGTATGACGATAAACTACATCTGGCAACAAGGTGTTTGATCAGGAAGTTTTGAGGAGCGTGGAACCACCTCTTGATTACTGTTGTTCCCAGATCTATCTTGACTCTGGGTGGTATCACCTGTTAGGGTCCTAGCTATGGGAAAATAGTTAACCCCCAAACTGGGGTCAAAACAATATGAAAGTATAAAAAAATTTATGGTAAAAAAATACCTTTTCATAGTAAAAAAAATTACCAGAAATCCTTTTTTTATAAAAGAAATTACTAATACTCCCAAGAAAATTAAATTTTGGCATTAAATGGCCCATAAGGTGTTGATATGCTGCTAAACACAAGCAAAAAAAAACTGGGAAGTGCTAATAATATATTACAAAGATTGTATCTAACCAAAAAACAAAAAGTTCAGAATAATTCTGGAAGATGACATTTTTAAGGCAAGCAGTCTTTGTAATTAGAGTACTTGATATCAAAAGATAGAGCATTAATAGTAATAAACAACACTTGATGTTCAATTGTCTTCTCTACTCTGAGTTTTGCAATAATTACATCCACTCATCAGGGAACTTGATTGTAACAATGTTGCCATTAAGTCTGTACAGTGTCCTGCACTTGAGAAATTTTTATACTCTGATTAAAATAAAACAAACTGTATTTGCCCTATCAGTGGGGCCTGGGGCAGGCTGACTGCATTCCCCTCAGAGACTTAAGACACTTTACTACAAAAGGTGACACCTTTCAGGTAGATGCTTACAAACTAAAGTATAAACTTAGTCAATGTTTATCTGTAGACACTAGTATAAGCCTGACCAATGTTTAGCCCATAGAATCTAGTATAAGCCTGACCAATGTTAGCCTACAGACTCTAGTATAAGCCTGACCAATGTTAGCCCATAGACTCTAGTATAAGCCCCACCAATGTTAGCCTACAGACTCTAGTATAAGCCCCACCAATGTTAGCCTACAGACTCTAGTATAACCCTGACCAATTTTAGCCCATAGACTTGAGTATAAGCCCAACCAATGTTAGCCTATAGACTTGTGGATAATTAAAAAAAAAATAGATTTTGATATTAAATAACCCAATTAGGGTTGATATATCACAATAATTATGAAACCAGTCTGTATTGATCAGAATATGGTAATGGTAATAGCTGGTTCCTTACAAGGAAATATTTGACATTCATTCACCAAGTATTTAGACTTGCTCTTGGTTGAAATTTATAAAATCTTTCTTTTAACATTTTTTTTGAAAATAGGTTTCTCAAGTTGAGTTGTTAATGCTCTCTCAAGCATTGATAGGGGGTTTCCTTCCTTGCCTTTTGTTTGTGGTAGAGTGGAATGTCAACATCTTGATTATTTCATTATTTTCTTTTTGAGTTCATTTTAGTTGTTGCTGTTGACAGTCCTCAAGCGATGTGGTTTCTCTTATCTGGTACATTTTTTTTTTTTTTGATTCTGTAATGCCAGTCCACGTGATTCAATGAAGAATTATCCTCACTGAAGTATACATGCTTCACTCACTCAAGGCCATTTTTAATTATCAATCTGAGAAAGTGGTTGTTATCACTAACAGTTTAAATATTTCTGAACAAGTTTCGCGGCATTAATAGCATCCATATGAGTCTGATCTGATGAGGCTATTTGTTGTATCCTTAAAGAAGGTTGCAAACAGACAAAGGTGGTACTCGAGTGAAAGGAACATCAACAGAGGCATAGATCAAAGAAAGAGAGGTTTATTGTAAAAGAGAATACACTACTGAAAGACAGGGAATCAGGTAACAGTCTTGTAATTCCCGAAGTAAGTCCGCCAGGTATATCCTGTGCTCACTATATATATCTACTGATATAGTCAGTTCACAATAGGTGATAGGGAGAGTGGGACATTCCATTACAACACTATTTAAGAACACAACTTACCTTGACAATAACTTAATTTATAATTATCTTTTCTTGAGGATTTGTTTTTGTTGAGTATTTTCCCTATGGTCTAGAAATGACTATTAACATTGTCAGATTTTATTTTAAAGGCATTTTGAAAGTAAAGAGAGATATTAAAACTATACTTATTAATAAAAGAAATTGCACTTTCTATTTGCATTGCTTGTTAGTTCTCTTATTTCATTTTATTGGTACAAAAATCGGTATAAACCATTTCTTTTGCAGATTATTATGGTTCTTTTTTAAATCAAAACTTTCAAATACTTCATTTGCTTTTTAGTATTAGTCAATATGTCTAAGTACTGGTATTATCTTAGAATAAGTTAAAGACAAATTTTTAGTGGGCTTAACCAAACTACACATCAAAATTACTACAGTTTTTATCGTTTTAACACCTAGTGCTCTAAAATATTTAAGTAGAACCACTTTAAAAATGAAATATTAGTCATATGCAAAAGTTACCAAAAAAAAGAACTGAATTTAAGCTGGGTATTCAGTCTCTAATTTTTTTTTGTGTTGTTTTTCCCCAAGCAAGGCAATAAAGCAACTAAGACACAAAATGGGACGGGGGGGGTACTGAATTTGAGAAAATATGAGAAAAAGAAAACATTAAAGAAAGAAAGCAATAAAAGAACAGGAATTAGGAAGATAGAAGATAATGATTGAAATATTTGAAGATCAGAGTTGACTGAAAAGCAAGAAACTGGAAGAGAGTTCCACAAGCAAGAACTGCAAGAGAAGAACCTGTTCACATAGAACTTACATAATAGTTTTCAAAAAAGAATGCAAACACCAAATAAATCTTTGCTCTCAAAATGAGCAAAGTCCCATTGTTATTCTTTCTTTGATTTTCAGAGTAAGAAAGAATAAAAATCAATTTTTATGTTTATCTTAGAAAATATAACAAGGCTATTAATCTTTTAATAATTTTACATAACTTATTGAAAGAGGCATATTAAATCGTTTAAATATATCCTCTCCCTATTTTTTATTATTATTTTTCTTTAGATAAATTTTATAAGCATTAATTCTAAGTTCTTTTTCTTTATCTTGCAAAGAATCGAGAGGGATAAGATGAAAGAAAAACTAGTCAAAAATGAATAGTAATGACATGTTTCATCTAAGAAATTCACACAACTTAACACTATTACTACTACTATGTGTAAAGAAGCAAGAGAAATAAGATGAAAGAAAGACTAGCCAAAAATTAATAATAATGACAATTCTTTATCTAAGGAATCCACACAACTTACTACTGTTACTTGTAAAGAATCAAGAGAAATAAGATGAAAGAAAGACAAGTCAAAAATTAATAATAATAACAATTCTTTATCTAAGGAATCCACACAACTTACTACTGTTACTTGTAAAGAATCAAGAGAAATAAGATGAAAGAAAGACAAGTCAAAAATTAATAATAATGACAATTCTTTATCTAAGGAATCCACACAACTTACTACTGTTACTTGTAAAGAATCAAGAGAAATAAGATGAAAGAAAGACAAGTTAAAAATTAATAATAATGACAATTCTTTATCTAAGGAATCCACACAACTTACTACTGTTACTTGTAAAGAATCAAGAGAAATAAGATGAAAGAAAGACAAGTTAAAAATTAATAATAATGACAATTCTTTATCTAAGGAATCCACACAACTTACTACTGTTACTTGTAAAGAATCAAGAGAAATAAGATGAAAGAAAGACAAGTCAAAAATTAATAATAATGACAATGCTTCATCTAAGAAATTCACACAATTTAAGACATCTACTAATTGTGAAATAAAAGCAGTGATGCCTCCTAGTGAAAGCCTTTGCACTTCAATCAGTAAGATGTAGTTACCAGCTTTCAGGGATAAGCGATATGAATTCAGAGCTTACAATAGGCTTACTCTTTAATTCTATTATTTAATAGTTATGAATTAAAAATTTATGATAATGAAACAATTTGTGGCCTTAATCTTTTAATGTTTTCATGATGTTCATATATTTGTGAGTGAATATTTTTACAGTTGTTGAAGAGGGATTTTCTTATCTCAGGTACCACCTTCCCATTGCGTAAATTCACTGTTTGGTGTTTGGTAAACCTCCTCAGGAAAAAGGCTATTAACACAAAAAAGAGAAAAATGTCAGAATTACCTTACATTAAAAATTCCATATGGTCTTTTTTGTCAGAGTTAACACAGTCTATGGAAAGAATTATAAATTTTGAAGGTGTTTATAGAACCAAGGTAAAGAGATTTGTTCCCTTTCATTGAAAAAGAAAAATAGAATTGACTCTGTAGATATGTACACTCATATATATTGCTATATGCATTATTACAGGTTCAAAGTGAAAGACACAGCTATGAATAATATAAAGTTATTTGTTCTGCAGTACAGACAGTTTGAGTAAAGTCATTAATGTTCCATCAGTTGATAGTTTAGAATGAAAGGAAAAAAAGCATTATAAGTGCAGTCACTTATCAACAAAGTTTGTTGTTGTCTAAAACAATGTTTTCAATACATGTCCTTGTCTAAGATATATATACAAAAGTAAGAAAGATGAAAATTTTAAGTCTTATCTCCAAAGGAATTTATTTAGCAAAATATCATGCTTTTGGAACAAGGACAAAGGGAAAGTGGGTCATCAGAAACTATTAGCTCTTAACTAGTTTGATTCACAACTCATTCATTCCAGCAATTGACACAAGCACCATAAGAATGCCTCCTTCACCGTTTGCTTCGAACATGCACCAAAATACTGCATTTTCACAGGGGACCTAACAATACACCCATGATATATGTGCAATTATAGTTGGTTTTTTTTTTTTTTTTTTTTTTGTTTATTTTTAGTCATGGAGGACTGTTGCAAAAGAAAGATTTTGATACATTTAACTTTATTGTTGTCATGGCAAGAGGTTTTGATGCCATTGACATGGGCAAGTAACTTGGATCAAAAAGCAGATCATTTTGACTAATATCTGCATTTTTTTTTTTTTTTTTAAATATTTATTTCCTAAGATTTAACTTTTTTTCTTCTCTGATAAAACAGTTTCAGTAATAATTAGATTTTTCATGCAGTAAGTTCATTAATCAGATTAATGTCAATATTAGAACACTATTATTGGAGAGGACCAAAACCATCATGTTTCTTTTCTTTTTTTTTTTATTATAGAAGGCAAAGATGTATACAATTTTTATGCCTGAAGAAAAGGAAGTGGATTCTCTTGATGTAAGGGTTCAGAATATTATACTGTTTTAATACTATTTCATATAAGTAAAGATATTTTTTTCTAATATTTTACTTTTTAAATTTTCTTTTTCTATCCCCTTTGCATTTAAAACCACAGTTAAATTTATTTACAATTATTACGATTGAATAATTTTGATGGTTCATATGAATTTTAGGTTTTAGATTGCTATTTCTGTTTCTGTTATTTGTAAAATAATATTTGTTTTATTCAATTTTGAGTAATTTCTTCCATTGCTTTTGGAATTTTTCTTTTAACAACTTGGAGGAGGCTAATGAAATTTCTCATGAGAAATCTTTTTGTCCTAGGTCTTCTTGCTTTAGGAATCAACCAGACAATAATTCAATTCTCTTCATTGATGGTGATGAAGGATAGTGAAAACAATCGTTTTGTCCTGGGTTTTCTTACTCTAGTAAGTCTCTTCGTAGATTGTGATAAAACAGTGAAAGCAGTGGTTGTCTTTGGACAGCTTACTCTAGCACTCAACCAGGTAGTGATTCAAAACAATTCATAGCTAGTGGTGAATGCAATGAAAATGACATGTTACTTCGTCATTTATGAAATCATACAAAATGTGGTTAAGAAATTATTATTTTCAACATTTAACAACTGACATTTTACTATAAATTTGACCTTTTGAATGTGTCTTCTGAATGCTGGCATTATTGGGATGTTATGAATATTTACTAATGTTCTCTTGTACTAAACTTTGCTTAGTCTGGCACAAGGCCACAAGTTTAGGGCACCCAATAAAGATCAAGTTTACTATTGTAGTAATGTTTTGTGAAATGAATTTAATGACCATTACTCTCTTAGTCTTGAAGTAATTAAAAGAATGAACCTGCTGTACCTAAAAGATAGTAAAATGAAAAAATTTAGAATCAATCTGATAAAGCTGATAATTGTGATGATGGCTGGCTGCTTCTTTCTGTGTGTGCTAATCTGCTATGCTGGCTACAAGCACCATTTCAGAGACATTTGTGTTTCAACACTCATAGAGCCAACCTGTGATGTGTACTGTAACTATGTTAAAAAGATCTTAGTTACAGTATCTATGATAGAGGAATACATAATCTTTAATTATCAGTAATTGAACAAGGCCAGTATGCTTGAACTCTGTCACGGTGACTTGCAACTTCATGTTCCCCAATTTTACACCCAAGATTTGGTATAGTTTTTCAAACACTTCCCAATGGTACCACATGCTGGGATCCTTTCCCCAGGCTGTTAGTATCAAGAAGTCACCTCCATGAAAAATCACACATAATGATGTTTGAATCTTGATCCTTTTTTTTTTTTGTAATCATTTCACTCTATGCAAGGCGATAAATCCACTACGATGCAAGGGGTTACTGAGTCTGAGAGAATAGAAAGAAAAACATTAAGGAGAGAAAACAATAAAAGAATAGGAATTAAGAAGACGAAAGATAATGATTGATATTGCATTTAACTTTTTGAAAGTTGACTCTAAAGCAAGAAGCCAGAAGAGAGTTCCACAAGTGAGAAATACAAGAGAAGATACTGTTAGCACTTACAGTTACATTTAGCCATTTCAACTGTAAAATGATGAGATCTTGCTGTCAATGTACTACTGCACTTAAATTCAAAGCATCTAGGTACCAAAGATGAAAGTTCATCATAACAATTACCATAAAAATATAGCTACAGTACAGTGATGGGAAAGTGACTGAAGCCGAGATGCCAAGTCAAGACCAATAGTATTGCAAATTCTTTTTTGTAATCTTTGATTGAAATGTCAATGTTTTAACTACTCAGCTCTGGACCCACTCATATTTGTAATACTAAGCTCACATTAATACAAGGCTTGAATTGAATTCTTTTTCTTCTATGTGCCATGTCTCTTCAGTATATAGGCGATCATGGCTCTCCACAATTTCCTGTCTTTTATAACTCTTAATAAATTTTATCTTTTTGTTATCTCTCTGAAACCTTGCTCCACCATCTATTTTCTCAAGTTCACTAGGTAGCTTATGCATTGTTTTCCACTGTCTTTCTTGCCTTCAATCTATCCTGTGAGTATCTAATTTTCCAAGTCCTCTTTCCTCATGATGTAGAACTTTCAACTATCTCTTCTTGATAAGTATAAAGTGTCCTTTTTGTTTACATTTTTTCTAAAACTTTGTTGTTGTTCACATGTTCAGTTCATGGTATTCTCAGCATCCTTCTATAGAACTAAATTTCTGTTGCTTCAAATCTCTTCTTCATCAATAAGGTGATTGTTCAGCCTTCATTGCCATATATAAGGACTGATATTTATTGTTGCTCACATGTTCAGTTCATGGTATTCTCAGCATCCTTCTATAGAACCACATTTCTGTTACCTCAAGCCACTTCATCTGTGAGAAGAAATTGTCCAGTATCCACTGCCATATAGGAAGACTGATATGTAACAGTTCAATACGCTTTTCTTTGTTTCTAATGAAATTTTTCTGTTTTTTAATATCTTTGAAAGGCATCTTTCACTATCCCAATGCGCTTTTGGATTTCATTGTCACACTTTCCATAATCTGTTAAAATACATCCCAGATATTTAAATTTTTGTATTTGATTTTGTTATCTCCAATTTGTAATTTGCCTGTTGATCCTTTTGTTCACAACTATGAATTCTCTTCTTGCAATTGATGTTTAGTCCTTTCTTCTTGCTTTATTTCACTACCTTTAGTAGAAGTTCTTGTAGTTTCCTTTCTATGTCTGCTATAATATAAACAATGTCTCATCTTCATATTGTTTTGTTAAGATTGTGGCTGCCAATAATGAATCCTGGTAGGACTCCTGATTTTCTCAGAATGGCCTCACAGTATAAGTGGAGTAAGTCTGGTGAGAAGACACATCCTTGTCTTACACCCCTTTCTAGTTTTGTATATTTACTGAACAGCTATGTAATAATAATCCTCCTGGCTTAACAAAAATGGCAAACCCTATTTTACTGGTCAAAACTTTGAAAAACCCGAATTGAGTAGAACAAAGGGGTTGAACACTGTGGGCACAAAATCCTGACTGTTATGTTTTTTGTTTTTTGTTCATTTCTATTTGAATTTCTGGGATGAGGAGTTATTATTTACATTCAGACTATTGTCCTCATCATTGTTGTTATTATCACCTGAACGCCTTCTGTCTGAATTTCTGGGATGAGGAGTTATCATTAATACATATGGACTATTGTCCTCATCATTGTTGTTATTATCACCTGATCGCCTTCTGTCTGAATTTCTGGGATGAGGAGTTATCATTATTTACTTTCAGACTATTGTCCTCATCTTTGAAGGCCAGAGAGCACAACAGCCAAAATGTTGTGATAACAAGAACAAAGATGAGGACAATAGTCCATTATTCAGTAATAAAATGATCCTCCATATATTACTGCCTATTAATGTAATAGTTGTAAACATCTAATTTCACACACACACATATATATATATATATATATATATAATAAGCGGCAGAAATATCTCCCACATAATTCATTGGACATTAGTAGCAATGGTATCTTCATCTAATTAATGTTTTACCATTATATGGGAGGTATTTCTGCCACATCCTGTATACACTAATTATACTTAAACCTAAGAGACCCTCCTGCTTACAGAGGGATAGCTGGTAGGATTTAATATTAAAAAATTATTTTCAAACTTTGCTTTCACTTGAATAGTGCAGTATTATCTCTGTTGTAGATAGGACCGAAGACCCCCACCTCTTGATGGTGAAAATTTGTCAATATGAGTGAACCATGTTATAGGTTTATCCAAAAAATTTGAATTTAGAAAATAATAGCTGATTTTGAAAAATGTAATTAGAATTTTATAAACTTTTTAAAATTTTTTTTCTTTTTTTCTTCTATAATGTATAATTGGTGTGTTTTAAAGCTTGCTTTAATTAACAATTAATTGATCATTATGCCATGTTTGATGAGAGCTAATTAAAATCTTAATGTGGCTGGATTGAGTTTTGGTATTTGGAGGCTTTTTTGGGTATAATATTTGGAAAAAAACATTGTTATTAAAATAGAGGTTTCTATCTTTCCAACTCTTCATATTGAAGAGTTGCTAATGCATTGTTTATTATTCAATGAACAAAACTTCTTTCTTTTTAAAATTATGCTTTTCCCTTTAGGATTTGATGATTTTTTTTTTTTTATGAATTTGAAGACATTTAAATTGGTTTCTTTCTTTTTTTCATATTTTCCAAATTCAGGTTTTATTAAATATTTATGCCTCTGTCTCTCTCTTCCTTGTTTTTTTTTTTTTTTTTTTAATCCACCCCAAGCATGGTGTTAATGCAGCTAAGATGCAAGGGGCTGCTGGGAATGAAAGATAATGAAAAGATTTTAGAAGGAACAGGAAGCAGTAAACATTTACACCTGTTCAAAATTCCAGGGAGGAGTGTAAACCATGTAATAGGCAAACCTATTTACTCCTATTGAGGAAATATTAGTAAATAAAATTTCAGAGTTTGGGTAGAGACATTGGAAGTATAGAATTTTAGAAGGGACTGGAAACCCAATTCTGAACAGGAAACAAAGGATAAACCTCTACACCTGTTCAGAAGAACAGGGTGGAGTGCAAACTGGACGATAGGCAAACTTATCTACTCCTATTGAAGAAAAAATAAATAAGTAGATAAAATTTCAGAATTTGGGTAGAGACATTGGAAGTAAAGTGTTGAAGTAGACTTCAGTAACACAATAAAGTAAAACTAATAATAAAATAATTATAATAAAGAAGATTGTACCAAGCCTGAATTTTCATATAAAAAACTACAATTAGATGGAAATAATGAAGTATGTATTTAGGTAAAGTTTTGTGATAAGAAGCCACAATAAGATGCACTGAAAATTCTTCATCTAGGAAATAAAAAAAAAAAAGCTTTTGGTTCCTTCTTTCCTTGAAATGCTTTTAGGTTTTCCTTTCTGTTTTACTTTTCTTTTCTTTCTGACCTTATACTTATCTAATCTATTTCTATCTGTTGAATATTTTTTTTCATGTGCTTTAGCAAGAATTCGTTATACTCCATTCTCCTCTGCAAGATCTTTATGTAAGTTTGTTCTTTTTTGGTTAATTAAAAGTATTTCTTTTCAGGTGTGTGTGTGTATATATATATATATATATATATATATATATGATATTGCACATTGTGTGCTGATGTTAATAAATAGTTCCCATTATATAACAGAACTATTAAGTATATATTAATAAATTTATATATTATTCCTCACCAGTAGCACAATTAATCTCAGTTTATTTGAAATCTAAAATAAAACCTTTAATCACCATTTATTTTAAATATAATACCTAAATCTTAAATACAAAATATTTTTGTATTTAAAATAGATGATAATTTTTTTTTTTTTTGTAGTTTTAGGTCCCTTTATTTTTATACAAATTTAAAAAAAAAAAAAATAATTCCCATTTATGTCTAATATAAAATGTAAATCCCATCTATTTTAAATACAATATATATATATATATATATATATATATATATATATATATATATATATATATATATATATATATAGATTATATTTGATTTTTTTTAAATAAAAACCCATAGCACCCATATAATATATAGGCTATGCCAGATATTAACCAGATATTTTTTTTTTAAATTATGTAATGGACAGTCTTTACTCAGCACATGAAGATTGTGTTGTACATGAAACTGTGAATCATGCTTCCAGCGAGGAATAAGAGGTATATTTTATATATATAATATATATATATATATATATATATATATATATTGCATAACAGAGAAATCAAAAATTATCTCTAAATACATTGAGCTCTTTTTGTGGATCAATTTCAATATTTTATATTATTAGGATCCACTTGGATTATATACCAATGGATTTATTACCTGTTGTACTATATATATATATATATATATATATATATATATATATATAGTGTCAATTCCTGCATTATTGAAGAGATGCTAAAAAGTTCTTAGCCTGATCAAGATTCTACTGAAATTGATATTTGGTTAGATTTTGGAAAGTTATTTGTGTTGAGAACTTTTCAGCATGTTTATTTTTAATAAATAAACCTGTTTACAATATAATGAAACTACGTATAGTGAGACCTTGCTGAAATTGGATGGAACATGAGTTGACAATGGAAAATAA
Source organism: Acanthosepion pharaonis (assembly GCA_903632075.3). NCBI lineage: Eukaryota > Metazoa > Mollusca > Cephalopoda > Sepiida > Sepiidae > Acanthosepion > Acanthosepion pharaonis. The sequence goes on from CAHIKZ030000791.1 coordinate 2,094,846, forward strand.
CTTTTGTCTTTAAATCAAGGTATCTTAAAAGTGCTTTCCTGTGTAACTTCACTCGATTAGCTCATTGAGTAATTAGCCACTGTGAATTTAGATAATTTTCAGTTGGTGGATTACAGAGTGCTTTCCTGGCAGAGCTTATTTGGCAGATGCATGTTTATTCTCCAAGTTTAGTGCTTGTGATCAAATACCCCATTTATTTCCATATGAGGTGCACTTTAAAAAAAAAAACACTTTACCAAATTCCCTTGTAAATAGGTTTCAGCTACCACCATTTTTTGTTGAACATTAATTTATTTAGAAAACACCAAAACTTTCCTTCTAATAAGATAATTATAGATAATTCATCAACTGCATATTTTGAATCCCCCTGACTAAATATTCCTTGTGAAATTAGAGTTTGCTGTTAAATTGTGGGAAACATAGTATATTTAGATAAAGTAGTTCCCATGTTCCAGTGGTTTTTTACAATATTCCCTGCTAAATGTCTATCAACATTAATGTGTACTGTTTACATTCCCTGAACCCTTGGGTTGCACCTCATTGAAATATAGAATTAAAAACAATAGACATTTTATGTCTATTACTTTTAATGATCTTTTTTTTTTTTTTTTTTTTAAGTTAGTGTTGGCCAAATATAAATTATATCATATCTGTCGGTCTCTACAGACCATGGATCTGTGCCCAAAGAGTTATGCCTCATCTGTTGATGGGGGTGAAGCATCTCCACTCAAGAGTGCAGGCTTGGACAGGGTTTTATGAGAGGTTGGCAGTTGCCCATACAGCATGTCTCCCTTTTCCATGCCACTGATGTTGTCCAAGAGAAAGGTAGAGGCTAATACAACTTAGCAACATCGCAGGAGTCACCAGAACCAAGTTGAACATGCCACCAGACTGTCATGTTCAACTCCAGCTCTGGATTTGTCCTCAAGGTTTACTCCCAAAGTTATTCCTATCATTAGGTGTGCCTGCAAGGCAGCTGAGGTTTAAAATCAGTTTTCATATATATATATATATATATATATATATATATATATATGATCACTCAATCAGGTCACCTGATATACATTAGGTTGAGTCATAAGTAATTTCCATTTTTGGAAATCAGTTACAATATTTTGAATAAAGTTAATAAATATTGCATTTGATGGCATATAAGACACACAGGTGTATAAAACACACCCCAATTTCAGCAAGTCAAATCAAGAAAAAATTTGTAATTAGTAAAATTATTAGTAAATGGTACAGCCTAGGCTATATTTATGAGGTATTACTTTGGTTAAACAAACCATGATTACAATTAAATGAAAAATAACAGGAAAAAAGAACATGAGTCTATAAAAACTTTATTATATCCTTTATATGATCTGTACAACCTGCGTCTTGTAAATGTCTTGTTGAAATAATTAGGATATAAAAATTCTGATTGTATATATACTAATGCAACCAGAAGTTCTCGCAAGAAAAATATTGATGAAACAAATATATTTTACAAATATATAATTTGAATTTATTGCATATAATTTAAGTGAAACAAATTACTAATATTAAATGTGATGAAATTAATATAATGAATATTATCAATGATAACACTTTTAATCTGTATAATAGCCTTTTAAATAATGACATTATAGGTATATAAAAGTTATTCTAAAGTCTAAGCTAATAGGAGTTGCCAGGTAGCTAATTTCAGCAGACTATCACAAATTTTAAACCTACATATGGCATATAAGATGCAGGGGTATTTTAAAAGATATTTTTTGTGGAAAAAAGTGCCTTATATGCCATCAAATATAGTAATTTTTTTTTTTTTTCTCAACATAATACATATCTAAATGTTGCTTTTAAATTTTCATTGTAAATTGTTTGATTTTTATGATATTTATGATATGACCTTTATGATATTTATGATATGATCTTTATGATATTTACCACTGCATTAAGTTTATTGGCAAGAAAGAAGATTATGTTGAAAAATCAATATTTGTTGTGTAAAATAAATACTTTTTTATCATTAAGTTATGGGGTTATGTGCATGTATGAGGTGGGTGAGGTCCAGAAAAATTGTCCAATTCAGTTTCCAAAATCTGACCGGACATCAGAATTTTTGGATGGGCTGGGAACTGTTCAGTACGTCCTTCATAATTCTCTTATCCTTGTCTTTGTTGTTTTGTTTTGAAGATATTGCAGAAATACAGTTGACATCTGAGAAAGGCAGGACAGCATATGGCTGAAATATTGTGTTATTAAACAAAAGATAAAGAAATGAGTTTGAACCAACCACATTGAATGACAAAAAAAAAATTTTTTTGAAGATATTAATTATCAATTCAATAAGATAAATCTTTAATAAATATTACCCTATCCCATAATAATTGTTACATTTTGTGTATGGAAAGTATTACCTGTTTCATTGTAATTGTTACATTTCATGTATAAAATTAATATATAAATGTAACAGTTATTGTGGGACAGAGATGATAAAAATAGCAACTCTGTCCTATAATGCATATATTTCATGTATATAAATGCAACAATTATTTTGGGACACTGATAGTTACAATTAATACCATTGTCTCATAATGCATACATTTCATGTATGTAAATGTAACAGTTTGGGACACTGATAGTTACAATTAATATCGTTGTCTCATAATGCATACATTTCATGTATGTAAATGTAACAGTTTGGGACACTGATAGTTACAATTAATATCGTTGTCTCATAATGCATACATTTCATGTGTGTAAATGTAACAATTATTTTGGGACACTGGTAGTTACAATTAATATCGTTGTCTCATAATGCATACATTTCATGTGAGTAAATGTAACAGTTAGTTAGGGACACTGATAGTTACAATTAATATCGTTGTCTCATAATGCATACATTTCATGTGTGTAAATGTAACAATTATTTTGGGACACTGGTAGTTACAATTAATACCGTTGTCTCATAATGCATACATTTCATGTGTGTAAATGTAACAGTTAGTTTGGGACACTGATAGTTACAATTAATATCGTTGTCTCATAATGCATACATTTCATGTGTGTAAATGTAACAGTTAGTTTGGGACACTGATAGTTACAATTAATATCGTTGTCTCATAATGCATACATTTCATGTGTGTAAATGTAACAGTTAGTTTGGGACACTGATAGTAACAATTAATATCGTTGTCTCATAATGCATACATTTCATGTGTGTAAATGTAACAATTATTTTGGGACACTGATAGTTACAATTAATATTGTTGTCTCATAATGCATACATTTCATGTGTGTAATTGTAACAGTTAGTCTGGGACACTGATAGTTACAATTAATATCGTTGTCTCATAATGCATACATTTCATGTGTGTAAATGTAACAATTATTTTGGGACACTGATAGTTACAATTAATATTGTTGTCTCATAATGCATACATTTCATGTGTGTAATTGTAACAGTTAGTCTGGGACACTGGCTCTTACAGCATTTCACCATTCTTGGAAGATCTTCTATTCTCACCATGTGGGATATCTAATAACAAAGTGATGGGAAGAAAAAGAAAAGAATATAAAATCGGCTGGAATATTTACAAAAAAAATTCCCAGCATCCCTCATTCGTGTGCATGTGTAGTTTCACGAACATAACGAATAAAGTCCAATGAAGTGCTAAAGGATGAAATGCATCATATGAAAACTTTTTTTTACAATTTGCCATACACTTTTCCTCCAATAGTGTTCTTGTTATATAAAATATATATTGTTATCTTATAAAAGTGGTCATTGAAGTCAGTACCCAACGGCAACAGTCTGTTTCATGCTTAAACACAGTCTTCAGGCCATTGCATTTAAGCATGAAACAGACAGTCTGTTTCAATGTCCTCTTTTATATTTACATAGTCTATCAGGATATTGAACACTTTTATTAAATATAGCATAACAGAAAACTGTATTTTTATAATACACACACACATGCACAGTATTGGCATCTCAGCGTTTCAATGTCCTCTTTTAGGTGGTTTTACATATGCTCTGTTCTAACTGATTTGATGGATGAGTTATCAGTTATCTCCTGCTAATTTTCCCTCTGAAAGTTCTCTGCCTTAACCAGGAATTGAACTCACCTGATAAGAATGATAATGACATCCATGGCACGTGGAATTACAGAATTCTACCCCAGCGATCGAAATAAAGGGTTCAGTTCTGAAATTCCAACCACCTGAAGAAGGCCGGGCGTACAACGGCGAAACGTTTGACAAATATGGCGATAAAGATGAGGACAATAGTCCACTAATGTAAATACATATCATCTAAATATAGATAAATATACATGCATATATATATATATATATATATATTTGTCATATAACATTTGTAAGATTAAATAATTGATTTTCATCAAATACGTAATATTTGTGTTGCATTTTTCAGGCTGCCTCACCTATGGATGCAGAAGATGGAATGAAATTTATGCAAGAAATGATAGAACTTTCGAAAAATCAGCATAATGAAGGTAAGATCACTTTGCTCCAGCTGTTTGAAATATATAATAATTAGACGTTCCATATAATCTTTTAAGGAAATCTGAGAATGGCTCAATAAGTCCATAGCCTGACACACTCATTTGTATCTAAAACTTCTTCTGTATAATATTCAATGTATGTTATTTACTGAAAAGCGTTAGGTTAAATGTATTGTCAAAGTAGATGAAGTATTTGTAATGATCTTCTTTTTGTGGTTCCTTGACTACATGAATTTCAATGGGCTGCTAGATTGGCAATTAGGTCTGACAGTTTTACTAGATGCAACTGCTACTTTTATTCTAACGGTTTTTTTCTCACATTTCTCACTTGTAGAACTCCTTTCCAATTTCTTGCTTTCCTGTCACCTACACTCTTCAAAAATTTAAATGCAACATCAATTGCCATCTTGCCTTCTTGAATCCTGTCCTTTTCCTCATTTCACACTAAAGTTTTATAATTCTCTTTCACTCTCTGTAAACCCTGTGTCCTAGTGGCATCATTGCCTTGCTTATCAGATCACCCTCTCAATAATTTGGACAAATACCTGGAGTGGTCACCTGATGCTAATAATTGTAATAATATCTGTTGTAAGCCCTGATTATGGCTATGAACTATATCCAGCAGCAAGGCCTCTGATTGGGAGATTGGAGGTTTTGAGGAGCAGGGATCCATCTCTTAATTGCTGTTGTTTCCAGGTTCATCCTGACCCCAGGTGGTATCACCTATTAGGGTCTCAGCTATGGGTAAATAATGAACCTCCAAACAAAAATTAAAACATGAGGAAAGTATAAAAATATACTTTTATAGTAAAAATACTAGTAATAACACATACCAATAATACATTTTTATAGTAAACTTACCAACAATACATTTTATTATGTACAAATTATATATCTAAAAAAATTGCATTTACCCTGAAAGTATAAAATTATGTACAAAATAAATGTAACGGAAGCCATAAAATTGTGTTCAAAATATTTAGATTTCAGCATTAAATAACCCATAGAGGTGTTGATAGGTCACTAAACAAAATGATCAACAGTACATTTTCACTGTAATTGAAGGCATACAATTGTGTTCAAAATATATTTAGTTGAAGCCATAAAATTGTGTTCAAAATATTTAGATTTCGGCATGAAATAACCCATAGAGATGTTGATATGCCGCTAAACAAAATGACCAACAATACATTTTATCTGTAGTTGAAGACATACAATTGCGTTCAAAATATATTTAGTTGAAGCCATAAAATTGTGTTCAAAATATTTAGATTTCGGCATGAAATAACCCATAGAGGTGTTGATATGCCACTAAACAACATCAGCGAAACCAAACCTGTTGTTATTGTACAAATTATTAGAGTGCATCATTATTTTTCCTCATTTTTGTTTTTAATACTCTTGAGAGTCCTTTATGATTTTTTTAAATATATGTCATGCTCTATACAAGGTTAGCTATTCTGGAACTTTCCAAGTGCTGGTGGTTAGGTTTTCTTTTATCTTATATTCCCAACCCTTCTTTTCTTATTTTTAATGCCATGTCCCTTTAGGACAATCATGGCTCTCCACAGATTCTTTTTCTTTATTATCTATCAACTGTCATGCATTCTTAGGAAAGATATTGGTGTGGATTCCTATTGCCTTTGTCACATTTTGGAATTCATAGTTTTCCTTCTCTTAGACTGGCCGCAATCAAGGCAAGAGTAACAACTTATGGTTGTTCACTGCTGATTTTTATTTCAATGAGCAATTCTTTAAAAAGTTTTGGGCTGTGCAATCACTTATTCTTTTATTTCCTTCCACTTCCCAAATGCTGTAAGCAACTTAAGTGATTTTGAGGCTTAGTTTAAAATAATACAAAATTCCCAGAAACTGGATACTTGTATCTGTCGTTATAACATCTGAAACATTAGTATTAATAATGGAATTCTAGTTGCATCCAACTTTGTGTAAAGATAACAAAAAAATGAGAAAAACAGTAATCAATTGCTGAAACCTGATGAGTAGTCTGAACAATTACAAAAAATTAATTTACAAAACTTTAGAGTCAAGGTGCTGAATATTGCATCAATCAGCTAAGTGACAAACTTTATTTGCATTAATCCTATATATATATATATATATATATATATATATATATATATATATATATATATATATATATATAATGTATGTGTGTATAAAACAAAAGAAAACTTACCTTAGTGAACATGTTTCGTCCTCTGAGGGACTTATTTATTTTGATAAAGTCCCTCAGAGGACAGAACATGTCATTTCCTTTTCTCTTTATTCACACAAACATACACACACATATATTTCATTAAAGATGCAGACAAGATACTACAATTAAGCTTTTTATTTAATTTTTCTTGTGTTTGTACAAGAGTTTTCTTTTCTGGACACAAAGTGTGTAAAAACTGTCCAAAAGTTCTGCATATCTGAGTGCTTTCAGCTATTTTTTAGCCATTTTGAAGGACAATTTTTATTTTTAAATAAATTTATGGGTTTTTTTTTTTATGTATGTAACTGAAGTTATAAGAATGTTTTATTTTCCAAACACAATCAGCATGTTGTGGCCATGTTCATAGTTAATGTTATTGTGTGTGGGCCTTTCCTTTTTTATTATTAATGCTTCTAGTATTTTTACATGTGGATGAGGCTATTATACTTGTATTTTCTGCTGGTATATTATGGATGGCGTTTAGTAGGTTTCCATGTGTGTTTAAATGAGTCCTATTTGCACTATGGCCAGAATAGCCAAAAGTGCTCAGATATGCAGAACTTTTGGACAGTTTTTACATACTTTGTCCCAAAAAGAAAACCTTGTATGAACCAGCCCCACAAAAAAATATATAGAAACAAACACCCCTACCTAGACAAAAGCATACAGTACTCAATGTCTATAGAATCAAGACACCCAAAATGGGGAAACTAAAACAAGGCAGGATCGTAGCAACAAACAGGAAAGAGTTTCAGGTTAATTGCAATCTTTAGACTAGCAAGATTAAAGGTGATAGTGTAAAACTGAATAGTTTCAATTCTAGATCAATGTCCCAGGTTATTGTCTTTGTAGTGTGACAGGCCATGGTTAAATGTAAATAAATAGCAGAACTGCCCAACAAACAGAATTGACAGAGTTTGTAATAAGCAAGAAAAAGAAAAGAACAGTGCAAAAAAAGATAATATAAAGCATGCAAACAATATATGCAAGGCAAAGCAATATTAATAAAGCAAAAAATTCACAAGCTAAGAATTGGGGTTGACACCAAAAAGCAAATTTGGAAAAGTGACTGTAGCGTTTTGACTTCAAAGCAAGGCAGACTGGGACTGAGTCAGATGACACTGACAAGTGGCCTATTTTATTGGCTAGGAAGAAATCCCAGCATGCATTTGTGTGCTTCTGCTTATAAATTGGGGAGGGGGATAGTATTTTGCAATCATTCCATACAGGATTGGAAAAAATACCAAAAAAAAAAAAAAAAAAAGACATTATAAATTTTTACATCATGGGGTCCCTTTGTGAATATGCGGTATTATGGTACATGTAGGATTGAGAGGTGATGGACAAGTTCTTGTGGTGATTGAGTATATTGTATTGAATGAATGGGTTGTGATTGTATTTGACTAGGATAGTTACTGAGTACTAGCCTTTCCCCACTTCCCCTTCAACCTTGTGTCAAAATTTCTGTATTGAATCAGAAATAAATATACATTCCATACAGCATTATAACCGGTCTTTTATATATATATATATATATTAAGAAAAATATATACAGAAAAAACATGATGGTTTATTAGACCAAAACGTCCGACGTTGACATATTAACATTAAAACAGCATAATTGTATATAAGTATTTTTGTTTGTTTTTTCCGTATATATTTTTCTTCATACTGTCGGATCTATATTCATATATTTGCTTACATACATACATACATATACATACATATATATATATATATATATATATATATATATATATATATAGTTTAAATGTTACATTTAATCTATTGTAATAGCAAAAAGAGCAAGAATAGGCTTAAGGAAGCTTTATTCTGCTTAGAATAATTGATACCAGTGTAGTGACTATTTATAGTCCTCTACTAACAAAAGAATTCTCCAAAGGGAAGTAATCATAAAACAAGGGAGATTACTCCCAATTACTTCATCACACCTATAATACTGGATTAAAAAAATATATATATAATTGAACCTCCTGTACATCGAATAAAAAGACACTGTTTGGTAATACTGGAATATTTCTGTATGTGAAAGACAACTGAGTAAAGCTGGTAAGTACAGTAACTGAAATGTTGCATAAAGCAATAATAAAGTTTAAGAAACTGATGGATATGTGAGGTTTCTGGAAACACATTGGTTTAGCTCATTTTCTCATCAAAATATTGTTTATATTTGAATCTATGGGTAAATGTTGGTTGTTTATATTTGTGTCTATAAACATTTATTTGGTTCAGAAATACATAAATATTGTTTGTTTATATTTCAATCTATAAACATTTACTTGGTTTGAGGATAGGTAAATGTTGGTCATTTATATTTGAGCTTATAAGCATTTGGTTTTGGAATAGGTAAGTTTCAGTTGCTTATATTTGAGTCTATAAGCATTTATTTTGTTTGGGTATAGGCAAATATTGGTCATTTTTATTTGAGTCTATATGCATTTACTTGGTTTGGGGATAGGTAAATATTAGTTGTTTATACTTGAGTCTATAAGTATTTACTTGGTTCAGGGATAATAAATATTAGTTGTCTATAAGCATTTTGTTTGGTGATAGGTAAATATTAGTTGTTTATATTTGAGTCTATAAGCATTTTGTTTGGTAGCTCCTTTTTTCAGATCTTACCTCTCTGTGTGGGATGTTCTTGATAAGTTCTTGTCCAGTCAATAGGGCAATATTTGATTGAGGATTTGTTCTTCAGTCTTGATTGAAGGAATGGTGGGAAATGGATTAAAAAAAAATTTTATCAGGAACTCTTGCAGAAGAATGTTCATATATTGCAGTTGTCAGTTATCTCAAGTTTATCGTAAGTGGTTCTTAAATCAAGTAAGTTTGGTCACTTATGATCCTATTTTTTCTCTGATTATCTTGAAAGCTATTTGTGAGTTTACATTTCAATCGGCACTCCATAAATGTTTGCCTTGTACCATACAAAGCTTAAAATAATTTCAACAATTATTTTCCCTCATAATAATCTCAAAATGGTGATTTTATTCTTTTGGTCTTGATGATACATTTGTTTATATTTGCCAGGTGAGAAAGCAACAAATATTTAAGGTTTATCCAGGTGTATTTCTTTACTTTTCCAATTAACCTTTACCACGCTAATTTCTTTCTAGAATTGTTCCCACTGCCACTGCATTTTTCTTGAGGGTGCAAAAACATAAACGCCTACTGTTTAAAAATTTTTTTAACTTTCTTTGTATTGTGTGCATAGACTTTCATTTTTGTTCACTAATAAAAGAATAAATGAGTAATATTTTGATGTAATGCATTATGTTTTGCATGCATGTTTTGATGCTGAAAAAAAAATTGAAATGCAAAATAAAAAACAAATACATTAAAAAATACATAAAAAATTCAATATACTTTAACTTTTATTACTCCTTGTGGCGTTCTGGGGGTGCAATAAGAAGCAAAATCGCTAAGAAAGCTTTTATTTCGTCAAAAAAGTGATGTGATTCCTTGTGTTTACATACGAGAAGACACCAGTATTTGTTTGCTCTTTCTTTCACTTGATTATCATATTTATTGTCTTGTTGACAAAGTTATTATTTTTTCGTTTATAAATAGATGAAATAATTCAGCTTCGGAAAGGCTATCAGGTATATTGATGGTCGCCAGTAGCTACCATAAAATTAGGCAGCCATGGGTGATAGTAGCTGCTAGTGATCATCATCACTTTCCTCCATGTCACTAGCATGGTTATTGTCTTTGACCATTTCACCGTCAATATCTACTTGAGTAAAGTCTTCAAAATCATCATTGGAGTCCTAATCAAAGAAAAACTCCTGAATAAAGGCTTCGTTGAATGTTGATGCAGCCATTTTTGTTTACAAAAAATCACGAAAAATTTAACGTGGGTTTTTATACCTCATGTAGAATCTAGAAGAATTCAAAATGGTGTTGGAAAACAGAAGTTTAGCCTCATTCCAAAGCAGCAGTAGATTTCCTGCTTAAAATATCAGAAATAACAGTTGACAAGTGTTTATTTATAGAAACCATCTCAAGCAACAAAGGGAGTGAATTCTTTGGTGACAATTTTGACCTCCAGTGTTGTAAAGTGATTTTTTTCTTGTTTTTTCATGTTATCACTTATGTATTTATACACCTGAAGAAGGCTGAACAGTGGATTGTTTGAAACATTGCAACATCAGCAACTCATAGTGTTGTAACCTAGGAAAAGGTTACTTAATAAGAATAACCAAAACGAAGGTTGGAAATGAAACGATAAAATTTATAGCAGGAACAACATACAAGATTCGCCAGCGGTGTGTAGTAAGTAAGTAATGCTAGAGGTGAGCTAGAAGTGAATCAAGTGAAATACCACAGTGAATCAACATACAGTATATTCCACTGTGTTTATAAGGATTGGGACATACCCATTATAGTCCATAGGTAAGGTATAACACAAAGAATATCCAAACAAATTTTGAAATCGTTTTTTCTTTTTCCAGCTCAACATGAGCCTCTCATTGTTCAACTCCTTCCTCCGGCTGGAGATGAAAATACCGTGTTAAGTGCTGGACCAGCCCAGTTTGGATACAACCTAAAAAACTCATCTCCAGTAAGTATTTATGGTATATCTATGTTAGCTACTATTTATCCTGATTTACTGACAATGGTTATAGCAGCTGTTGATAGTGTTCTGAGAAAATGTATTCGCCATTCATCCTCAACTTTCATTGCACTGTATTGATTATTCTTGAAATAAAAATTTGTAAATTGTGTGGAGCCAAAGAGGAACAAAATATTTTAATGAATTACATCATGAATCCAATTATATATAACACATCTTTTATCCCCGGACGAGTGGACAGTGATTTCCAGAGGATTCATCTATGAAGCTCTGTAGGTGGGATGCTGAAGGCAACATCAATCAGCTAAATGACAAACCTTTTACTTCATATATATATATATATATATATATATATATATATATATATATATATACATGAATTATTCACACAAAAACTAATGCAAAGGTCAATGATTTAAATGGCGAGACATCCATCATCGCAAACAATTCAAATAGTATACAAAAACCTCCATATCCGTTATGAATTACTGTAATTATTGAACAATATAGTTCATGCCACTTTGACAGAAAAATTTACCAGTAAAAAAATTTGTTCATCACCATATTTATAAGAACGCACAACTTTTAAAAAAATTTAAAATCAAACTCAGCGTTGCTTATGCGCTCAAAAAACAATAACTCATTTTCAATAGCATTTCGGATACAACAATACATATATTTTCGTTGTCCTCTTATTACTAAGAGAAAACAAGAACAACATCTATTCTATACCTGAAGATGTCTGTAGGAACAGACAAAAGCTTGTAGTAAAAAATAAGAACTAATACGGCAGAAGTTTATATAAACAGGGATCATTTCATTCATAACGGATACGGAGGTTTTTGTATACTATTTGAATTGTTTGCGATGATGGATGTCTTGCCATTTAAATCATTAACCTTTGCATTAGTTTTTGTGTGAATAATTCATGTATTTGTAAATTGATTGCACGTTTATCGTAATATATATATATATATATATATACTTCACAAAGTGCACAGTTACTACATTCTAACCCTTGGCAAAAATGAACAGATGCCCTGATTTGTGACAGAAGTTCCGATTCATATATAATTAATACTGTTATTTTACTTGTTCTGTAGTAGTTAACTAATAAACAATTTATGAATTACTATGACTAATATAACTCCAGTAAACTATTATTATAAATTTATAAATAAAATGTAAATTATTTTGTTAATAAAAATGGACATTTATATAGTAAACAGAGGCTATCTAGATCTGACATCCATTTGTCTTGAGAGACCCTGGATCTGTGCCCCAAAAGTTATGCTTCAACCACTGATCATGATGCAGCAACTGTTATGGTTGTACATGTTCCACATGGTTGTGGTAGTCTCGATTGCAATGAATGCATATTAAGCTGCTCTCTCCCAATGTCACCATGAAGTTTACTTTCCTTTGAGCACACTTCTCTCCTCGTTCCAGATCTCAGTGTAAGTTGCATCTCCAGCATCGGCAATTGTTGGCAACATCTTTCCACCTCACAATGTCCATCAACCTCATGTTCCTTATGCAGTGAACATAGGGTCGATCTTGTGCTGGTGGCCAGTTTGGGATCCTCCCATCAATAGACTGTTGCTTCCCATGTTTTTCTGTTGTGGTGACACAGGAGTGTCCTCTTCAAGGCGTACGCCTCTGCAGGGGTTTATAAGAAATCAGCAGTTGCCCATACAGCATGTCTTCTCTCTCCATGTCACCAATGTTGTCCAAGGGAAAGGTAGAATCCAATACAGCTTGGCACCAGTATTGTCACAGAAGTTGCCAGAACAAAGTTGAACATAACATTGTACTCTCTTAGGGACTCTTGCTCTGGATTTGTCCTCAGGATTTACTCCTAAAGCCTTTCTCATGATTGAGTATGACCACAAGATAGCAGAGGTTTAAGATTAGAGTTTTCCTTCTTTTAGATGGACCACCCTCCTGGGCTGATGAATTCCATTTACCCAAAGTGTGTGTGTGTGTGTATATACACACACATTGGAATAAACAGTTCATCATCAAATGCTACATTACAATCAATAAGGATAAATGAATAATGTCATTGGCAAATCTTGTTAAAAATGTTTGAATGATAAATGATAGAGAAAGACATTGACAATACTGAACCAATAGTCAGAGATAAACAAAACAAATATTACTATTTGAAATGATTTTCCTACAATTTCAAAAATTATATCCTCTTTCATAAAAAAGAGAAATGTTATGTTTAAATATAGTGTAGAATTATTCTTTCCAATGTATAAATAATTTAACAAATACAGTGTATGAAATGTTCTTAATATAATAATTCTTAGCAAAACATTCTGAATAAATTAAACTTGTTAAATAACACTTATTTTAAAAATAAAACAATAAATTTTTTTAACTATCCATTTATTGCTATATTTTTCTTTGTTTATTATGGATTTATCAGCTTTAATTATTAAAACACTTATTTTTACAATATATATTAGGACTTGAAATAAGTTCTTGCTGATTTTTCATGAAAAGTAATGTTTTATTTAAAAAATTAGTAAGAAACATGTCACTGGAAGTATTGTCCATAGCTAGCCACTACTTTTTCTCATTTTTTGGCAGCATTTGAAATCCATGTTGGAAAAACGACACGTATTTTACGGCTAACCATGAGTTGACCCATTTTTTTGCATTCATTTTGTATTCATAAGAATAAAAGTGCTACTCAGCCAGGCCATGTGCCATCAATCAGAACAAGTGATAATTGGATGGGGTCGCTTTGAGCAGCTCATAATAAACTACACCCAGTTGATCCCACCAAATGCAAAGCAGAAGCTTTGAACCATGGATATTTGGCTTTGCTGTCAATGTTGATGTATAGCCGGGCTTACCCCATGATCTTCTATGCTTAGGGTTATTGTAGTGTATCCACTTTTCATCACTGGTCACAATAGGATGTAAAAAAAAAAAACTTACCTTTCTGCTGTTGAAGCAAAAAAAAAAAAAAAAATTCTCCACCAAGACAATCTAAGGTCACATATAGCAAGAATAACACAGGAAAAAATTGGTCTCTTCTACCTGAGCCACCATATTTACCTGACATGTCATCAACTGATTACCTTTTTTAGTCATTGCAAAACACTTTCTCTAACGAAAACCAGACTCAAATGTTGTACAAAACTTTTTCACATCAAAACCTGTGGAATTTTACTCAAAATTGTTTTTTAGTTTTATCATGTACCCAATATTAGAGGACTCTTTAGGGAGCCCCCTTTAGTCATTGCAAATAATGGTGAATATATAATTGAGCAACATAATGTTGTACTATATTTTTTGAAGAATAAAGTTGATAAACAAAAACTGAAATTATTTATGATTCAACTTAATGGCGTCATGCTGGGTCTGACAATGAACTACATCCAGTAGCAAAGCTTCTGATTGGAAGGTTTTGAAATGCATGGAACTACTTCTTAATTGCTGTTGTTCCTAGGTTCACCCTGACCCAGGGTGGTAGCACCTGTTATGGTCCCAGCTATGGGCAAATAGTTAACCCCCAAACTGGGATCAAAACACAATGAAAGTATAAAAATAGATTTTTATAGTAAAAATACCAGCAATACATTTTTGAAAAAAAATATATTAGCAATGCATTTGACTCTTGACAAAAACCCTCTTTACAGAAATATGTCAATGAAACCTGATGTGTAAACTGAATTCTTACAAAGAATACATATTTATTCATACAAACCTATCCTAAAAATCTTGTCAGCATTAAATAGCCAATTAAGATTGATATGCCATAAAAGAAAATAAACCAAACCAAAGCGGTCAATAATGACATTAATTTTTTTTTAATATCCACTGAGAATTATAAAATTGAATTACTATATTATTATTATTATTATCAGATTGTTTTTTTATAACTGATTTATGACAGAAATATAAAACAAATAATCTTTTAAATTTCAGATCCAAGGCCAACTGGTGATTGCAGACCCTTACAAAGCATGTACACCTTTGACTAATGCTGAAAGTATCAAGGGTTATATTGCAATTTTGGAAAGAGGAGATTGCATGTTTATTGAAAAGGTAAACAGACTTTATTTTTTTCTACTGAAGTTCACTCAATACAATACTCAAGAGCCACTCAAGCTAGATGGATACTGAATGAGGTGTGTGATATGAATGTAAGAATAGGAATTTGGAAGTGAAGATTATGAGGATAAGTAGTATATTATAACGATTGACCCTTGACATGAAGAGGCTAAGACTGAAGCATTTAAAGAAGCATTCACGCAGGAATCTGTTCCACAAGATAGCAGTTCTTGGAGGGGGTGCTGAGAAGAACTTCCTCTTTACAAATGGAATACATAGAGAATAAGGGTGAGTAGATTTCATGGATGTAACATGGTGAAACTTAGCTGGTGAAAATGAATAATGGTGCTCATATGATAATTTTTTTTTTTTTTTTTTTAATCAATTCACCCCAAGCAAGGCGATAATGCCCCTAAAACGCTGGGGGGAGTAACTGAGAGTTAAAGAGAATGAAAAGACTTCAGAAGTAACTGAAACCCAATCCTAAACAGAAAACAAGCAATAAACTTCTACTCCTGTTTGAAAGACCAAGAAAGAGTGCAAACTGTATGATAGGCAGACCTGTTGGAGTTAACTCCTCCTTAGTTCCCTAATTGTTCACTAGGAGTCGCTCTCCCTACACTATAAATACTGGGCAACTTCTTACCTCATTCTCTTTTCTACTTTGCATTTCAGCGAACTCGTTTAAAAATGTAATCTCTCACATAGATCAGCATTTTCGCCCACTTATGGGAAAACGCCATTAAACACACATACACGTACATACAAATATTTCACCAACATACAAACTCTTTACGTTTACACACAAACACAAATGTTAATGTCTTTGTCACTTGTAAATTTATTGTTTAATACATATATTTGTTGAGATATATATATTGGTCTTGTTTGTTTTTGTTAAGTCTTCGGTTGGACTCAACTTGAGTCCGCCATTTTCTTGTAGTTGGACCTTCTAGCAGGAATAAACAGCACATGTCCCTAATACAACAACATGCAAACCCACACAATCCTCTACAAACCTATCTACTCCTATTGAGGGAGAAAAAAATAATAATAAAAATAAATAGTAAATAAAATTACAGACTCTAGGTGGAGGTGTTACATATAAGAAAATAGGGATAAAAAAAAATTGAATGGGAATTGCATTTAAACATTCCCATCACTCTAGAAACATATATAAAAGATCTACACATTCAGTTAAAAATGAAGAAAATATACTTTGTTACGTCTAATAGACGAAAATGCTTAGATTATACATAGAGTATGCAGAGAGTTTTTACACACTTTATGTCCTAAAAAGTAATCACTTATACAAACAAGAAAAACTGAATAAAATGCCTAATTTCAGTATCCTGTCAGTCATCTTTAATGAAACTTGTATAAAAGAGGGGTTGCTGCTCAAATACACACACACACATATATATATATATAAAATGTGTGTGTGTATTGGAATGTTATTTTTAGTGGATACCAGTATTTAAGTAGATAATTTGTGTTTTAGGCGGTGCTTATTTCATGTATTGGTCTGCGCACTGGAGAAAATTTAATAAAGAAATTGTGCCTTCTACCAGGGTTCAGACCTATGTCCCCCTTTATAGGAGAAACCAACTTCTGATCTGGCATACTTTAACTGCTCAACTACAGAGAGCAATACTAACTAGTCCCCATATATACAATTCATTGTCTGTGGGGGGAGGGGAATAAAACAACAATTCTAAACTATTAAACTAGCTCCAGTGAGTATTTATAATATGAAAACAAAACTATTTACAAGAAAGTAAATAAAACAATGTTACTAATAAAACCCCTCACAATCACTAAATGTGGCAGAAATATCAGTTAACTGGATGAAATCAATGTGGGACTATAATAGTATAAAACATTCATTCATCCCAAGCACTCACACTGACACGCACTCATTCAGACACAACAACAAATACAAAAACACACACATGAAACAAAAGGCGCCCCGCATCCACCAGTGAACTGACATCACTAACCACCTAATGTGGGAGGGGATGGGGAATTAAACCATAGCGAAAAGCTCATCCGAACAATTACAATGTAAGTATTTATACATGATATGGTACAGGTAAGCAACTTTACACTATTGGGAAAGTGACTAAAACCAAGATGCTAGGTTAGGACCAGTAATATTGCTGATTCTTCTTTGTATTTTATCAAGAATCTCTAAATATATAGGAAGATCACCAAACCATATGTGGCAGCAATATTCAAAGCATGGACAAATGGTAAAATTATATATAAGATAGATTCAAGAGAGAGAAATTTTCTAACACAACACAGGGAACTAACCTTCTTAGCAGCAGACCAAGCAATCAATATAATATAATCTTTCCACTTCAAGTCGGCCAAGAATATATACACACACACACACACACACAATATTGTACTTTGTGTGCTGGTGGGAATAAAATATTGCTTGATGTATAACAGAGATATAATAATAAATCTACATTTTTTCCCTCACTGGTAACACGAAAAGGCTTCATCTAAGAAATTCACACCACTACTACTAGGTGTAAAGAAGCAAGAGAAATGAGATGAAAGAAAGACTAGTCAAAAATTAATAATAATAACAATGCTTCAATGATCCAAACAACTTCAGATGACTACTACTATTATGAGATCTAAAGAAACAAAAGAAGTAAAAGTAAGACCATTGAAAAATTACTAACAATTTTCTTCATATAATTTTAGTTGACTATTTTATTTGGCATAATGTTGGTAACTATTATTTTATTTGTTTTTGCAGGCATCAAATATTGAAGCAGCTGGAGCTATTGGTGGGATTGTCATTGGTATGTAAATATTTTCATTTGAACAATTCTAAATTTATTCAATCTATTCTGTGAAAAGAAGAAAGCTTAAATAACATTCAAATTGTTAAAACAGTTTGTAGAAATCAGTTTATTATGTACAGACAAGGAATTAAATAAAAATGAAAAATTACCAGAATGTTAGTGAATACAGCAAGCACTTGAAGTAGGCTGATGAGTTAAATGGCCGAAATGTTGTAAATATTACAATTGACATCCGGATTTGGGTTTTGATAAATTGGTGTATAATAATAATAATTAATATAAATTACAATTATTTCAAATCTAAACAAGACTCTAGAATGATGGCCTTTGTTATTGTTGAAATGCTTCTAAAATCAAGATGGAAATACGAGACAAAATTAAAAAATTGTTCACAATCATCATTTTATAAACTCTCATCAGGTTAAATTTTGTCATTGTTTCCTCACCTTACATCAGTAGAGCAAAAACAAGCCATATTTTAACACTTAATGAAATTACTGTCAGCCTTATATATATATATATATATATATATATATATATATATATATAAAAGAGAGAGAGAGAGACACACACACACACACACATATATATATATATATATATATATATATATATATATATATTTTACAGCAAAAAAACAAAAATTACCTCAACATAGAAGATAGCCGCATATGAAAGGCTTGAAATAGACTATCAGCCCCTGTCTGTCTTGCATAAATTTATTTTCAATGTCAGTCCTCCTCTGGTAGATGCCTTGTTAATGAGAATGGGTTTGTGTTAGCAATTGTTGGGGGTGTAGGTATCTTATCCCGGGGGAAGCAGTCTGGTGTTGGAGTTTATTTATGGCCAGGACTTGTTGTTTGTAGTTTAATACCAGTTCCTACTATGTGGTGTAAAAGCCCTGAGTGTGTTTTTCTGGGATTCACAGTAAATAGTTTTTGTACTACAGGTGTCCAATACTATTAATAAGCGATGGGGGATTTAAACTTAAGCTCGTTAAGATTAATATAAATTAGTTTAGTTATAGATTGTAGGTAATACCAGAGCACCCAATGGAATAAATCACTTATATGCGTACACATCTTCATGCATACATATATGTACATTTACATGTCCATACACTATATGTACACATACACACCCACATATATGCACCTGTATTCTTATGTTATTTGGAATTTATTTCTGTGTCTGCATTTTGTGATTAGTTCTCTCCATTGATTTAATAGTTTGCATTGATCTTTATATTTTATTATCCTGATTTTTTTCTTATAAACATATCTTGCACCTATCCCTAAAACTGTTGAGGG
The DNA here is from genome assembly GCA_903632075.3 of Acanthosepion pharaonis. Lineage (NCBI taxonomy): Eukaryota > Metazoa > Mollusca > Cephalopoda > Sepiida > Sepiidae > Acanthosepion > Acanthosepion pharaonis. The sequence goes on from CAHIKZ030000791.1 coordinate 2,114,384, forward strand.
TGTTTGCAAAACCTAGAATTTTCCAATTTATTTGAGGATTTTCCTTTTCTTTTCTTTTCCTTCAATTTCCAAAATTTTTTCAAAAGGGCTGTTTGATGTTTTAATTTTGGATTGATGAATGAATGTCTATGTGTATTGATTCTCTTTTTAAATTCTCCTGCAGAAATGCTGATATAAATATTATGGTTTGTCATATTTTCTTTAGGGGTAATGTTTGCCAGGTATACTACCCTAGTGGATCTACACTTGCCCTCTACTGGGCAGTTTTCCTTAATTCTACAATTACAGAGGGTTCCCATGTTAGATTTAGTTTTTTTTTCCCCATGGAATTTACTTAAAATGTAATTGTTATAGGAATTAATGATTTGGTACATATTATCAATGCAGGAGTAGCTAATTTTGATTGATTTCCTGTTGAATATCTTATTTTTTTTTATTTATTTTTTTTTTGTTGAAGTGTTTAGTAATTAAGTTTAGGAAGTACTGTCTGATGTTGATACTTGGCAGTTTGCAGAAGAAGGTGGGGGTGAACCAAGTGATTTTTATTTTATATATATATATATATATATATATATATATAAACCTAAAGCACCTTGTCTGTCATATTTAATGAAAACTTGCATATATATATATATATATATATATATAAGTTTCATTAAATATGACAGACAAGGTGCTTTTAAGTTTTTATATAATTTTAATTAACAGTTAATATATATAATATATTTCATCGTTGAAAATGGCTAAATGTATAGCCAAAAGTACTCTGAAAAATATAACATTTGCTTAGTTTTTATATAATTTATCTACTGAAAAGAAAAAATTTATAAGATCACATGAGAAATTATATAAAAAACTTAATCAAAGCACCTTATCTGTCATATTTAATGAAGCATGCATGAAAGAAGGATTGCTGCCTAAATACACTATATATATATATATATATATATATATATATATACACACACACACACACACATATGTATATGCAGCATATCTTCATTCAAGCATGTATCATTGAATAATATAGATATATGCCTATTTTTATAATAATCCTTTCCAGTTGCCTAATCAGTTTCTTGATGTTAAGATGAAATTCATCAAGGAAGGAAAGGATCAGAATAAAAATAGACACAATATGTCTAATTCAATGAAACATGTTTATATATATATATATATATATATATATATATATAGAGAGAGAGAGGTGCAGTGGATAAATTGTTTAAATTATACGAAAATGAAAATAACACTGATATCTCATTTTAACAAATATATTTACCAAAATTACACAAAAATCTCTTGAAATGCTAAAGAGTAATTTTATTCAATAAAATTACCATTGACTTCAACCACAGTGTCCAGACGACCAGAATATCTTGCAACATTTCTGGACAGTCTCCTTGTTTAAGCTGGTCAATGCTGCTATAATCCTTGCCTTCATTTCATCTTTGGTGTTCTAAGGAATTTTGTTAGTTTAGACTTGCTGCACCCCACACAATAATCAAGGGGTTTGCAGTCTGGTTATTAGGTGGCCAAATGTGGGGTGATGGTCGCAGAAATTTGTCTGACAGCCATGACTGTATTTAAAAATTGCCTGCTTGTGTAGCATGATGCAGAGTCCTTTTGCAAGACATAGGGTCTTCCAGCAGCCACCCTCTTGACCCAGGGTAGCACTACCTCCTCTAAGCACTTGATGTCTGCCTCAATGTTGAGTCTGAGGCTCTGTGGGTAGATGAATGGAGTCATAACATTGCCTTTCTGAGTGATCAAACACCTTCGAAATCACCATTAAACTCTTCCAACTCTTTCCAAATTCTCTGCACTGTTCACAAATTGACACCCAATTACTGTGAAATATTTGTATTGAAGCTTCTGGTATGAATGCCAAGTAGTACAGTATGTCATTTCCAGATTTCTGGTGGAGTGAATTACATCATGGTGCTCTTTTTCTCATAGTGCTTACTATACAGTGCAGTAGACAATCAAAAACAAACCATGCATATGTGGTAAATGAAAAATATGAAATGGCAACAATTTAACCAATTGTGCACTCTCTCTCTCTCTCTCTCTATATATATATATATATATATATATATATATATATATATATATATATATATATTTTTGATTTTAAAAAAAATTAAAAATACAAATTTTCAGACATACTGGATTGTATATGAATATTTTTTGTTTTATTATTTCACTTAGCTTCCTCAGCTAGTTTTGGTCAGCATGGCCATTATCAGGAGAAAAAAAATCCAAGCTTATTAGTAGCAGTGAACTACATGAGTGAATGACTATTTCTGAAGAAAGGTGAACTTTATCTGTAGTTTTCATTTGTTTTTTATCGTTAATTTTGGTCAGCCCTTGTGCTGGTCAAACAGCCTCTTTCAAGTTGTTTTGAAGATAAAGGATGGAAGATTCCTGACTTTAAGAATTCCCTCTTTGGTCATTTTGACAGTTTTATGGGATGTGTGTGTTAAGTGTATGTTATCTTTTAGTTCTTTAGGAGTGTGTGAGGTATGTGTATATATTAATATGAGTGTATGTATAAGTGTGAGGCCTCAACACCTCTGCAAGCATGTCTATCTTGTGTGGGTGAGAAATTTGGGTAGGGCTTGATTTATGGGTTTATATATTAATTCTATCTATGTTGTTAAATTTGTGGTTAAGCCCATCTGGACAAAATGTTTTGAAGCCCAAAATCCATTTGTCTCCATATTCCTGTAGTATTTTTCTAAGGTTATCTTTTCTGTCTTTTTCTATTTTTTCAATTGTAGTGAATTTTGCATGGCTTTTAAAATCATGTTTTTGTAGGCAGAAATGTTGTTCTACAGGTAATAATCTTTCATGGGGAGCCAACTTGATCTGATTCAGATAATTATTAATTCTCTAGTGAAAGGGTCATTCAGATTTTCCCACATATTTTTTCTGGCATAGTGGGCATTCTAATAGGTAAATTATGTTATGACTTCTACAGTTAGAATAGTGGTAGGTTCTGAAAGTAAATTTAGTGACTGAGCTAGTGAATGAATTGTTATATATAATGTGGTTACAACATAAACTCCTTTTGTTGTTACATGGTTAGGAAAATCTTGTTTTTATTTTTGGTCTATTATGGGTTACATTTTTCCTATTTTTTTTTTTTTTTTTTTTGAGAGGACCAGTCAATGAATAATGTTTGACAGTGCTTCATCTCTAATAATAATTAACTTCAAGACTATATTACCATTATTCATGCTACCAGTGTAGATAAAGAAACTGAACGTATGAAGAATGAAATACTTGTGAAAAATGAAGTGGATCAAAACCCCTTGTTTTTAAAAGAGACTGAAACTGTTTAAATAGAACTAATATTTGACTTGTTTCTTTTTCTCACCTGTAGACCACAATCATGGAAGCAGCAGTGATACCTCACCATTATTTGCCATGTCAGGGGATGGCCACCGTGATGTCGGTATTCCACTTGTGTTTCTTTTTCACAAAGAAGGGCAGAAATTACTTGAAACCCTCAGTGAAAATTACAGCCTAGAAGTCTTATTGGCACTTGACCCTCGACCTTCAGGTACGGAGCAATTTTATTAACATACATTGATGCAAATTCTTGTATTTTGTTGTTTTTCAATCAGTCGGTTAACTGCCATGTGTGATATATGCTTGTGTGATCATGTCTCTTCAAATTTTGTTATGAAAATGTTGTTATGAAAATTGTTTGTTATGAAAATGAATATATTTTCTAATAAATGTACTATTTTAAATAGACAAACAATTTAGATTTGAAATTTGATCATCTTGCCATCATTTAAGTGACATTTTGCCATCAGTAAGTGATGTGTACCAAACTAGGATCATAAATGCTGGTTCAAATAAATGACTTTTGTATTTAAACTGAATATATTTTCTAATAAATGTACTATTTTAAAAAGGACAATTTAGATTTGAAATTTGATCATCTTGCCATCATTGAAGTGACATTTTGCCATCAGTAAGTGATGTGTACCAAACTAGGATCATAAATGCTGGTTCAAATAAATGACTTTTGTATTTAAACTGAATATATTTTCTAATAAATGTACTATTTTAAAAAAGGACAATTTAGATTTGAAATTTGATCATCTTGCCATCATTGAAGTGACATTTTGCCATCAATAAGTGATGTACCAAACTAGGATCATAAATGCTGGTTCAAATAAATGACTTTTGTATTTAAACTGAATATATTTTCTAATAAATGTACTATTTTAAAAAGGACAATTTAGATTTGAAATTTGATCATCTTGCCATCATTGAAGTGACATTTTGCCATCAGTAAGTGATGTGTACCAAACTAGGATCATAAATGCTGGTTCAAATAAATGACTTTTGTATTTAAACTGAATATATTTTCTAATAAATGTACTATTTTAAAAAGGACAATTTAGATTTGAAATTTGATCATCTTGCCATTAGTGAAATGACAGGTATTAAACTAGTAATATTAATGACTACTGGAAACAGCTTTTGAGCAAGTAAATAAAAAGAAAAGAATTACTGTATTTGATGGTATATAAGACACACCCCAATTTCAGCAGGGCAAATCAAGAAAAAATTGGTAATTAGTAAAGTTATTAGTAAATGGTACAGCCTAGGCTATATTTATGAGGTATTATTTTGGTTAAACACGCCATGATTACAATTAAATGAAAAATAACAGGAAAATAAAGAACACAAGCCTATAAAAACTTTATTATATCCAAAGGTAAGAAAACAAAATAAAAATCAAGCAATTATTACAATTGAGCAAAACAGTACAGTTACCATTAAAATTTTATTCATCTTCAAATCCATGAAATTCGTCATCTTCGTTATCAAAACTCTGATAGTCATTTTCAGTATCATTGTCATTAAATAATCCATCATCTTCCGTTCCATTGAGAGTATTGCTAATGCCACACTTTTTTAAAAGATTTCACAACAATTTCTGGTCTAATATTGTCCCAAGCTTGCTTCACCCAGTCACAGACTTGTGCAATGCTGGGTCTTTTTATTCTTCCTTCTTGCAATCTACATGTTCCATTGCTCCTTCATGTTTAAGTCTAAGCTAATAGGAGTTGCTAGGTAACTAATTTTGTCTGACTATCACAAATTTTAAACCTACATATGGCATATAAGACGCAGGGGAATTTTAAAGATATTTTTAGTAAAAAGAAGTGCTCCTTATGTACCGTCAAATACGGTCCTATCTTCTATGTTATAAAATGAATTAACCTTAATTGATTCTAATTAAACATTTTCATATTTTTTTTCTTTATAGTTTTTCATAGTAAAAAGAGATTTAAATTTCATCTTGCTAATTTGTTTTTTTATTATGCCTAATAAGTTATTTTATATAGTGGTGAAGAAAATTTAATTTATGTAACATTTTATCACGATCTCTGAAATGTGTTAATAAAAAACAAGGAAAAAACATACAAATATCTTTCTCTTCTTTTTCTCCCCCAGCATCCCAGACGAAGACTCCTACAGATGTTCCCCCAAAAATGACCCCAGCAGTTGGCACGAATCGACCACGAAAGACATTCCAGCACCTCAAAACCATTCAGTCCTTCCAGACTCCACCTCATGCAATAAAGGCTGAAGAATTCCTCTACCAGCCTGCAATGGACAGGAAACCGTACAATGTTAAAAGGGAACCATTAGTTCTCGAAGACAAGGATGGGAATTACTTCATTCGTGTTGGCTCAAACAATGTTTATATGGAGATCAGTATTGTATCATTATCGTCGTCATCATCATCATCATCAGCATCATCCTTATTATCTTCTTCATCCAAGTTGAAAAAAACAGGAATAATTCACTTACACCTGCTTCCTGACGGTACCAAACGTCTTGCATTCCATTTTGCTCATCTTTCGAAAAGAGAACCTTCACAAAACAAGCCGAAACTCAATCAGATCTACGTTGAGCTGGTGTCTTTGCTCAGGGAACGGACTAACTTTCCCCAGTTGGATTTACAAAGTCAGTATCTACGAGCTATTACGAGGGTCCTGGAAGCAGCATATTTCAATTTTGGCAAGTTGGACGCCAGTGAGAAAGTTGTGCTTGACCAGCTGGCCTTTGAGCTGATCATTATAAAAGATGAACCACCGTTTGGTATGAAGGAGAAGAGTGTTGCCGATGAATCCAATACACATACTCAGAAGGAAGATGGGGTTGAGAAAGAGACTGGAAACAGAGAGAAGGAGCAAGACACAGAAGGCCTCTCTCAGGAACAAGACACTCAGATCAATATTGAACCTAATACTGAAAATTCACAAAGTGATAATGAGGGTAGTAGCAGTTCCCAAGATGGGGAGAACGTAGCTGAACCACACCTTTGGTTAAGGATCCTATCTGAAAACAGTAAAAATGATAATGGAGTTTATTTTGATAAGATGGAAAGAAAAACAGATGTGACGGAAAATATAGAAGAAGCGGATCCCGATGAGAATGAGAAACCTGAAGATATTCAGCTGCCGAGTTTTCCATTTGGGGAGGGTGATGCTGGGCAGCAAGAACAGGTAGAGCCAAGTGCTGAAACAGAGGATAGAGAAATCCCGGTGGAAAGTGACTGTGAAAATATTTTAATAGTGAATAATGATCATTCGGATGATTCTACTGAACTTAGCAGTGACCCTTCAGACTCATTATTGGACAGTGAGCAAAAAGGCAAAGATGAATTATGATGATGTCTACAATGGCCATTCTCTCTATATATATCTCTCTGTTTTGTTCTTGTTTTTTTTTATGTTCTCATATTGCAAATTTACTTTATTTTAAATGTTTAACAGCATCAATAACTATGGGAATTTCCTTTAATCTGGGCCATTTGCTTTTTGTTGGTGCCTTCGATTTGCAAGATTTCGACTGGTGATCCATGTATTTCTTCAGGTAGTTTGTGATTTACGTACCCCCGCCAATAAATGAAGTCCAGATAAAGAGACTTCTTAAATTCCCTTGATTCAAAATGACATGTACTTTATAGCTTTTGGGATCTTTTTTTTTTTTTTTTAAATAAACATAAAAAAAAAAAAGGTAACGCACACAGATATATATTTTAATAAACAGTGGAAAATATCTTAGAAAATCACCGTAAAAAATTTTTTTTTAAAACTCTTGTATGTCTTTGAAATACAATAACTGGTTAGATGGTAATATGATGGTACACATACCATGCTGTACTCTTCTCTCTTGCAGTACACAATATGTAACTATAAGTAACTGATATAAAAAGGGGCTTTTCACATTTTCCACTTTTATTAAAACTGCACGAAACTGGTTATTATTTATTTATTTTTTTTTTTTGTTTCTTTTTCATGAACTCAATGCTGTTAAAAATTCCTAAATAAGGTTTATTTGCAATATGATACATAGTAAAAAAAAAAAAAAAAAAAAAAAAAAAAAAAAAATCATTGAAGGAAAAATACAAATGCAACACACGTTCAGATTTGCCTTGCAGGAAAACCTACCCTGTACCTAACATGTACCTAACTAACTCCCTGTACCTAACATCTCAGTGCCAAATTCTCAGCCAAGTTAATTCTAGTTCTGGGGTTAAAAAAAAGTATATATATGCAGGGGCATTATTCTCTTTACTTAAAATTTTTTGTCTGTTTAATGGCATATCAACTCATGGATCATTTAATGCCAAAATTTAATTTTCTGGAGAGCTTGAGTAATTTTCTTCTTTTTACGAAAATCTGTTGGTAGTTATTTTTATTTTTTTTTAAATCTATACTTTCAGTTTTTTGACCCCAGTTTGAAGGTTCACTATTTGCCCATAGCTGGTACACTAACAGGTGCTACCTCTCTGGGTCAGGATGGGCCTGGGAACAACGGCAATTAAGAAGTGGTTCCACACTTCTCAAAACATCCCAATCAGAGGTCTTGCTGCTGGATGTAGTTTATCATCATACCCAAGACAGAAAATTTATTTTTAAAATAATGCTGGAAAAAAATAGCTCTTAAAATGTTTTTTTTAAGAGTATTTAAATGGGAAAATTAACTTGAATAGTTAATTTGATTTAATAAATTTTGATTATAAAACTGTAAATTATTCCCAAATTCTTATTTTACTTATTATATTTGTTTTATCCTTAGAGAGGTTACAAACAAAGGTGGTACTCAAGTGAAAGGAACAGTAACACAAGTTTAGATGAAAAAAAGAGAGGTTTATTGTAAAAGAGAATACACTACTGAAAGCCTTGTAATTCCCGAAGCAAGTCCCAGGTATATCCTGTGCACACTATATATACCTAGTGATATAGTCAGTCCACAATAAGTAATAGGGAGAGTGGGACATTCCATTACAATAATATTTAATGGCATATAACATTCCCCCCTCCAAAAAAAATATGTCTAAAAATATTTATTGGGTTTTATCTATAAATTCAAAGCATATGGTTGACTAATCTTTAGTCGGATACTGCAGACTATTTATACTTTATTTTCTATAACTCCATCATTCACTAATAATATAGGTAAAAAAAGTAGGATATAGCTTATCTTCCAAACCAGTATCCTTATCTTTCTTTTGTAACATTTCATCCAGTAAATTCTTCAACCTTCTCCTAGTACTGGGTATGATGATAAACTACATCTAGCAGCAAGGCCTCTGATCAGGAGATTGGAGGTTTTGAGGAGTGTGGAACCACCTCTTAGTTGCTATTGTTCCCAGCTCCACCCAGACCTGGAGTGGTAGCACCTGTTAGGGTCCCAGCTATGGGAAAATAGTGAACCTCCAAACAAAAACAAAACACTATGAAAGTATAACGATACATTTTCATAGTAAAATGACCAACAATACCTTTTATCTGTAGTTGAAGGCAGTGTTCAAAATATATTTAGGTAAAGCCATAAGATTGTGTTCAAGATATCTAGATTTCAGCATTAAATAACCCATAGTGATGTTGATGTGCTGCTAAACAAAATCAAACAATCAACCTTCTTCAAGTGATCAGATATATTCAATATTAGTTTTAAGATTTTGCTGATATGTTTACTTTTAGTATTGTTTTTTTTAGGTTTTCTTTATCTTATGTACTATTTGTTAAAAAGTATAAAATGCTTAGTATCTAATTATATTTATAATCTAACTTATATATATATATATATATATATATATACCCTGGGTGCAATATTTATCTGAAAAAAATAAACTGATAATTGGCCTGTAAAGCTTTTGGTAAAAATGACAAATTTAAAAACTAAAAAAAAAAAAATTCTAAAGGCCAATAATTAATTTGAGGACAAAACAGCTCCAACTTCTCTCTGTTATGTTGTAAATTTTGCAGTCTGGAGTCTGGATATTCTTAAATCTGGTTTCTCAATTGATTTAATTGACAGGTTGTCCTCCTCAGCCAAAAGAAAACACAAAGAATAAAAATTCCTCACTTTCATAATATGATTTGTAAATATATAAAAAGAGTTGATTTAAATTAACTTATTTTTAAGTCAGGACTCATTATATAAGTGAGTGAAACAAGTTAAATAAAAATATAAATATAAAGTCTTGAAATAAAAAGTAGCAATAGTACAATTAACTAAAACTAGTAACAAAATAGATATTTTCAATAAAGAATGATTTAATGGCTTAAAACTCGTAAATAATAACAGATTTAGATAAAAAGCAACACAGAAATAGTAAAACTCAGTTATAATTAAAGAGGTTAGCAATAAAAAAGCAATAAGATTGAGTAAAATTACTAATAATAAATTTGTTATAAAAATCAACAGTCATAAAAGTGTCAAATAACGTAATAATTACGTGTGATAAAAACAGCAATAATAAGAATGCATAAAACTCATAGTAAAACACTGAAAATTTATCAACTAAAAATAAATTTCCAAAAGAATATTATTATAGACTAAACTCATTAAACTGTTTTAATTATATAAATTTGTGTGTATGTACATATACAGGGTTTTCAAAAAATGTATACACCCTTTAGTTTACTTTTTTTAAAGTGTATATATTTTTTTTTGGGGATAATTTATATATATATATATATATATATATATATATATATATATATATATATATAACAAAACACAATCATAGTAAATTCTAGCTATGATAAAGTTGGCAATTTAAAGTGCTCAATAAAATGTAGATCCTATAGGGTGTAAGATAAATAAAGAATAAAAAAAAAATAAAACTGAGTCTACTCAGGTTTCAATAGATTGAACCTGGTCTGATGATCCTTCATTTTTAGGGGTGAAACCTTAGTTGCATCAGTTTATTTTTTATTCTTTATTTATCTTACATTTTTATATATGATAAGATAAAGAACAAATAGGAAACATATATTAATCTAACATTTTTCGGTTTTATTAAATCTTCATCAGATATTGAGAGAAAGCATTTTTCTCTTAATCTCTGACGAAGCTTTAATAAAACCGAAACATGTTAGATTGATATACATTTCCTACTTGTTCTTTATTTTATCATCCTATCAGATTCCGATCCATATATATCAACAACAGTATTCGTGAAATTGTATGACAAAGTGTAAAAAGTTGACTTGTGATGTGTTTCTTCCGTCAAGATTTCATCAAACTAAATTTGTTATGTTGGTAGGAGCACATATGTGCACGACAGGGGTGCTGGGAATTTTAGAATTTTTTTTTTTTATCTAGCCGAATTCATTTAGAGTCTTTCTAACATCACAGTCTGGAATACCTACTTACAAAAGTGATGAAAAAAAACTCTAAATAAATTTCGTAAGAAAAAAAAATTCTAAAGTTCCCAGCATCCCTCTGTCACACGTGTGTAGTTTTACCAACATACCAAATTTAGTCCATTGAAGTCTTGAAGGACAAAAATACATCACAAGTGAACTTTTCCATTTTGTCACACAATCCCACATATATATATATATATATATATATATATATATATATATATATATATATATATATATATATATATATATATTTTAATAAAACTTTTGCCTTCAGATGTCACTGGGTATTTATTGTTTGATCATATATCTATTTGGTGTTAGGTGCTGGGTAGAACAAAAAATTTGCTGATGCTACTTGTGAGTTTAAAAAAAAAAACTGTTCATGTTGCTAAATGAACAGAAATGTCTTGATTTCAGATCCATCAGCAGGCATCAGTCCTTGGGCAAGTCTTTCACACTCAGCACCTGCTCTAATTTGTACCTTTGTGTACTTTCAAAATCCATGATACCCTATGGAATTGACATCTACCAGGTGATCTTGGACCAGAGTGATGATTTTTTTTTTTTTTTTTTCAAGGGAGTGGAATGGAACGTCTACAGTTAATGCAAATTTTATTATTAAAAAGAATAAATGAATCACAAAAAATAAAATAAATTCAAAACAAATACTCATTCACTACTACTACTACTACAGAACACGGTACCACACAAACTATTTTTTTAAAAATAAAAAAAGGGTTATTCCTTCGCATGTAGATTTTGCTCAAGATATTGACTGGCTCTTATGTATCTGTCTGTCATTCAAATCGTGGACATAAAACAAAGGCAAAAAATGTTCAATAACTACAAGAGTTAGTCATGACACATTCTCAGGCTTCCTTGGTTAAGGCTGATGACCTGCTTTTCAAGATATTAAATACTGATTGATAATTTTGTATTTCATCAACAATTATTCTTAATTCTATTCCAGGCAGGTGATTTTAGAATTGTTAAATGTACTGGGGAAGAGTTTTTTTTTTCTTTCTTTCTTTTTTTTTTGGCCTGTCAACTTTAAAATGGTATAGAATTTCAAATAAGGGCTTAAATTGTTTGAAACTTCAAGATTATTCCTGTACCTGTTTTCTTTTATTTTAAATTTTCATTAGGTTTAGAACTAGTGATGTCATCAAACGTGAAGGGTTTGATAAGTAAATAAGCCAAATGCTTCAATGCTGTTGCTTCATTTACAACACAATGAATTTATGCTGAATGTATTTCATAATATAAAGTACCTGTATTGGAAGGCAAAAGTAAAACTACGAGGTTAGGTTGAAAAGTTTATAGGATGACTATGAAGGACTGATGCTGGAGCTATTAAATCTTGCATGCATTAATTTCAACTCTTATTAATAACAGCATTTTTTCCAGGTAAACTGACATCTGGCTGTTCAAAGAGACTGTTTATACTGTTGGTCAAAAAATCCAGCAGCAGCAGCAGATAGGATGCCATCATCACTGCAAAACTGATTTCCAGTTAAGTGTTTTTTATGCTGGGGAATAGATGATAGTCAAATCTGGAGAATAGGGAGAGTGATCAACAAGTTCAAAGCCAGTCATGTGCAGCATCCATTGAATCCAAGGACCTGTGTGCTGGAGCATTGCCCTAATGAAACAAGACTCGTTTCGATAGCTTTTCGTAACTGCTTCATCTAGTTAGTATAGTAGTCTCCATTGATCGGTTGGTCCTTTTGAAGATAGTCAATAAGTCAATAAGTACAGTGCCTTTTGCATCCCAAAAACTGAGACCATCACGTTTTCTGCAGATGAAACAACCTTGGCTTTCTTTGGTGAAGGGGTATTTCCACTGTATGGATTGTGTCTTTGTCTCTAGCTCAGAATGATGAACCCAAGACTCATCCTGGGTTAGAAAATGTTTGAGGAAACTAGTTGGATCTGCCTCAAACGATATCAGATTTTCCCGTGATGTGATGGGCCTTGAGCGCTTTTGAACATGTGCCACAAGACGTGTCACCGACCGAACAGAAACCTTTGTCATGCCAAGTTCATTGTGCAGAATATTCTCAACTCTCTCACAGGATATGCTAATAGCATTGACTATTTGATTTATAGTTAATCGTCTGTCATTCATCATCATGTGTTGAACATGATCAATGTTTTCCTCAATGGTGGCAGTTGCAGGATGTCTAGACATTGGGTCATGTTCAATACTCTCCTTTCTCCTCTTAAATTCAGATGCTCATTTTTGCACTGTTGATAAAGCTGGAGCATTGTCCCCTAATGTAGAAACCATGTCAGCATGAATGTCCTTAAGGGCTAAACCCTTTTTCTGCAGGTTCCTGATAACACCATAATACCAAATTTTGTCCATTTTCAAGAGAAGTCACTACTAGTTACTTTTAAAGTCTTTTTTGAACAGTCAAATGTCAGTTTACCTGGAAAGAAACAATGCAGTTATTAATAAGAAGAGTTAAACTTAATGCTTGCAAGGTTTCACAGCTCAAGCATTACTTCTTCATATTCAGTCTATAAACTTTTCTAAAATCATAAAAATTTTCATGTCAGCAAAATATATGCTAATGTCAGCAATTATAAAACAAAAGGAGAATTCACTCTGTTCAAAATTTGCCTTTAGTGTAACTTAAATGTTTTTCATGGCAGTCTATTTTTAGTAACATATTTCAGGTTTCAAATCAATACCTTAAACACAAAAGTAGCGATATCAATTAAAACTTGTGCGTAGGCAGACCCTACCTCTTTCTCTGGGAATGTTTACTCTGTATTTAAATGGCAATGATTTCTTTGCATAAACTTGGACATTAATTAAAAAAAAAAAAACGTTTGCTTCTTGTAAGAATAGACTTTGGTTAAATCATCATTATCGCGATAACAGGGTGTGGTCATAGCCACTGCACAGCTAAGCAGCTGACCTGTTCCCTCCATGTGATTGGGTTGAAAGCCATAGTGGTATTCATTCGCACATAATGTGTCTTGGGCAAGTTGACCTGGTGGAGCCTATCCCTCTCCTGGTCAAACCATAGCCAATGAACTCCAACTTGAAACTCACGTTAGTCACAGTTACATGGATGTTGATCCTATCAGGGAAAACCCTCTGCCCTGGTTATTCATTTCAGTCTAGGATGCCCTAAACCCTGTGAGGCCCTGTCATCACTGCTCTACCTGCATCCATAGCTATCGTGTCCTATCGACTCAAATGTACTTAGCTGGTTGCTGACCCTACAAGAAGGTTCTCCCACCCTTTGACATGTTTTTAATCCTGCTAGGGGTCTAGCCACTTGCCTCACCTGGAAAGCCTGGTGGTGGGGACTGGATCAGTTGTTTGATAACCTGACCATGTAGCAGTTAATATTGAGCTACATGGTATGAGTAACACTTGTAAAGTGACCTGAAATAATATTTTTAATTAAAAAAATAAGGCTTCACAAGAGCATACATTTTAATTAAAATTCATATTTACTTTATACAAGCTTAGGCATTAAAGCAATGCTTAATTTTATTATAGACCAATTGAAAATAAAGTCTTGATGCAAGCTTATTTATTATTCTTGGGTTTTGTAAACTGACACTTTAGATAAAAACAATACTTGCTTTATGTAACATAGACTTTAATTAAGAAGGCTTCATTTATTGTAGACTAGTTAAAATAATTCTTTATGTAAACATTGACTTAAAAATGCTTGCTTCATGTAAGTTGAGACATTTAAAATAATGCTTGCTTTATGTTAATACATTTAAAATAATGCTTGCTTCATGTAAGTTGAGACATTTAAAATAATGCTTGCTTTATGTTAATACATTTAAAATAATGCTTGCTTTCTATAAGCTTAAATTTTAAAGATAATGCTTCATTTATTTTAAAAACGGCTTGCCTTATGTCAGCTTGGCTTTAATTAACAACAATGCTTTATTAAAGACTTGAGTTAAAAGTAATTCATGCCTTATGTAAGCTTAGACCAATGTTCCCAACTTTTTGGCCATGTCCACCCCTCATCTAAGCATCTCTAAAATCATGATGACCCCATACCTGTGACATATAATTCTTATTATTCAAAAAGAGAACTCCTAGTCATGTAAAGGAAGCCTAAAAGGCCATTAACTTGGCCTAAACAAGCTTCCAAAGAATATGGCATCCATGAAAGAAAAAGTAAATGGACAAAAGGATAGTTGATGTCCTGAGGAAGAAATTATGAAAAAAAATAATATATATATATATGTATGCATATGCACTATATGTATTAACTTGAACACACACTCATGCTCACAGAGACTCACTATAAAAAATTTCATTGTTAATAACTCATTCCTGAATTGCCCCCTCCCTAAAAATCAAATCAAATGGGGACCAAATCATTGGTTGCCTTTTGTTAAGGCATAGCACCTAGAATCCAGCCCTGCCAGGGTTACGGTGAATACATTTGCATCAGGATGTTCGATGTGGTCAGTGGTGGAATCTAGGATACTGGATTTGTGCCCTTGAACTGCAACAGTAATGGTAATATTAACTGTTTCCCTACATGGAAATGTTTGACATTCATTAACTGTTTTCAGTTGAAATTTATAAAATTTTTCTCTTGAAACAATTTTTCAAGAAAAAAGGTTTCTCATGTCCAGTATCGCTCTTTCCAGTATTGAGGGTGGGGGGGTCATCCTAACCTTTTATTTGAAGTAGTGTGGGATATCAACATCTTGATTGTTATTTTCTTTTCAAGTTATATGTGATATCCATTTTAGCTGTTACCACTGTTGAAAGATCTCAATAGGGTAGATCTGTCTTACCATTTACATTGTTAAGAGAAATTTGTTTAACTCTTTAAAAAGAAATTAAATCTTAAAAAATACATATTTGTAGTTTTAAAATAATTCATATATTCTCTTAAAACAATAGATTTCTCAAGTCCAGTAGCTGTTATCGCTCTTTTCAGTATTGAGAAGGGTTTCCTTAACTTTTTATTTGAAATAGTTTGGAATGTTAACATTTTGATTATGTTGTTGTTTTCTGTTAGTTACATGTGCTATCCATTTTAGTTGTTGCTGCTCTTGGTAGTCCTCAAGTGATATGATTTCTGTTATTTGGTGCAGTTCTTTGTGAATCCATAGCACCAGTTCACAATGTTCAAAGCGGCATGATCTTTGACAAAACCCTATAAACTTCACTTGCTCAAGAATGGTATCATGCAAAAAAGGTCTTTCACACTGGACAATTGATGAGACCTAATTATTCCAAGTTGGATGGAAACTCCATGTACACATATATTGGCACCTTGTGTCTCCTAATGTATGCACAACCAAAACTCTTACAATGAAACATAGGAACATCCTGGCAGACACTCTGGTAAAGTTTCTGTGAGTGGAAACTAGCAGGTATTAGCATTTGAATTTGTTAGGAAGGTATTTAGTTGTCTCCTCATGAAGCTAAATACTTAAAATTATAGACTAAAAGACAATTTGCATATAAACCTCTATAAATTAACCAGTTTTTCAGCCTTTTGATACAGATGTCTGAGCAGATCCCTCTTGTTATCTCTTTTGTGCAGTGGCGAAGTATCTTCACCTGTCTCCATGGTTCAGTCTCTGTCATTGACTGAGAATTGCTAACCAGGAAATGGTTATAAGTATTCAGGGACTGAGATGTGTCAAGTCTGATTATGTGAATATTGGATTTTTTTTTTTTTTTTGTTCTTTTTTCTTTTTCTGTATTTTTTTTCTTGGGTGGGGTGGAATATGAATAAAACAAAAAAGGTGGGGCAAAAACTGATTTTTTTTTTTAATGTCAAATGAGAAAGGATTTAAATTGATAAAAACAGTTGGTATTAAAAAAAGAAAATAAAATGAAAAAAAAAAAAACAAAACATTTTCACCATGACCTAAATTTGACCAAGCAATAGTTTAAAAAAATAAAAATGGTGGGTGAATGAATGAGAAAATGACAAAACAAAAAAAAAAAAAAAAAACTCTATGTATTTTTCCATATATTAAAAGAAGAAAAAAAATTGCATTTAGATAATGCAAAAAAAAAAACAACAACAAAAAAAAAAAACTGAGAGTATCTCACTCAGCAGAAGGTACTTTGTTGCTAGTTATAAAAATAAAAAAGCCCCAAAACCAAAAAAAAAAACAAAAAACTCCCCCATTCTTTGTTTATGTATATCTTTTTCTGTGTGTCTATACTGCACATTTTTTGCTTTGTTTTTTTTTTTTTTTTCTTTTTACTCCATTTTTTTTTTTAAATATCAGTTTTCCTTTCCACAAAAAATTATTTATTTGTTTTTTTTTTTTTTTTTCAATGAAAAATGAAAAGAAAAAATATGATCATTTGTTTCTTTTGTTTATTTATTGCTTTTATTTTTATGCATGTCTTACCTTGATTATCATTTCTGGTTAAAAAGACACAAATTATGCAAAAATGAAAATAACATTGACATCTCATTTTAACAGATATATTTACAAAAATTACACAAAAGTATCTTTCAATACTAAAGATTAAATTTATTCAATAAAATCGCAACTGGCTTCAACCACAGCCTTCAGACAACTTCAGAATCTCCTGCAACTCTTCTAGATGGTTTCCTTGTTTATGTTGGTGAATGCTGCCATAATCCTTGCCCTCAGTTCATCTTTGGTGTTACAAGGAGTTTTGTTGAAGTCTGGGGAGTTAAGTAGCTAGATGTAAGGGGTGATGTATTTGCAGAAATTGTCTGACAGCCATTACTGGGTTCTGCTTGTGTGGTATGGTGCAGAGTCCTGTTGTAGCAGACTCCGTGTTGAATCTGAGGTCCTGTGGGAAGATGAATGGAGGCATGATGTCACCATCACTAGTTATCCCTCTAAACACCTTCATAATCACCATTAGATTCATCCAATTCTTTCCGAATCCTCTGCACTGTCCTCAGATTGACACTCAAACACTTTGAAATGTTTATATTGGAGCTTTCAGCACTAATGCCAAGCAGTACAGTATGCCATTTCCAAATTTCTGGTGGAGTGAATTGTATCATGGTGCTCTTTTTCTCACTGACAGTGCCCAATTCACCCTACTATACTGTACAGTCAAAAAAATAAAAAACAAATGCATGCACAAAATTAAAAAATATAAATGGTGACAATTCATTATCGCATCCATCCTGTATATATATATATATATATATATATATATATATATATATATATATATATATTAAAATCACCTGCACAAACCAAAACCACCTGTAATTACAGAAAAAAGCAAAAATGTTCTTTTAAATGGAAATTGTTTGCAAAACAAGACAATTTACCAAGTCACTGTAGAATCTGAACAGATGATGGACCATGGATACAGAGAAACTACATACAGAACATCCATTAACAATAGTAAATATGTCAACAGCACAACCCTTTCTAAACATATCTGGGAAAAATAAATTACGCCAAAAATATCCTGGAAAATAACAGCATCAGCCTACAACAATAAATACAAAAACTGTAAATTCTGTCTGGAGGAAAAAACAGCTATTATCACTTTTCCAGATCAACATAAATTACTAAATAAGTCATCAAAGCTCTATCTCAAACTGCAGACAAGAAAACATTTTTACTATGTTATTAAAAAAAAAATCAAAATCTAAAAATAAATACCTTATAAAACAAAAGAAAAATACATTGTAGATAATGTAGCATTTTTTAGACAAAGCCAATACTTTAAACAAATAAGATAACCAACCCTCCCAAAAGAAAAAATAAATAATAAATAAACAAGTAAATAATAACAAATTATGAATACATGCATAAACACAACTAATTAATAATAATCAACTTAGATTTTAGGTATGTTATATAATTGTTGAATTGTTGAGGTAAAAGATACACAGAGAAGAATGAGTTCAGCACTAGTATCTGGGACTAATTCTGTGGTTTTTTGTATGTATTCATAAGTTAAAACAACAAGACAACTTACAAGGAATAGAGGAGGGTCAAATGTTGTATAGGCAAACAAAGTAAGATCAGTTCAAATATTAATCAGCTTAATATCAACTTATTAATCAACTGTTGAAGTCCTTAATCATAGACTATTTAAGGCTATGACCCGGGCCATCTGGTAGAGTGCTGAAAGAGTGCTAGCTACTTTACAACAATACTCATCAACAAATAATTACTGACTAAATACAAAGTACCCTAAGTAATCAACAATAATGAGTAAAATGTTAACAAACAACATTATAGGATAACTACAAATAATTACATTCTGACCTACAATTATTTCTGCTCAATTGCCTTTAGCATAATTTTAAATATAATTATTGCCATCTGCCTAATCACTATCAGAGAATGAAACATGGAGGAGAAAGTGAAAATTCTGGTATTTTTAATTTTTGTACTTATTTTTCATTGGTCCTCAATATTTCATTCTTTGATGAAGCTTTAATAAAAGCGAAACATGTTACATTTATAAATGTTTCCTATTTGTTCCTTATCCTATCGTTCTGTTGGATTACAATTCATATTTGATCCCAATTCATATTCATATACAGGAATCTCTCAATTAGTGCAGCTAATGTGTACATTAATGCATTTTCGATGAGTCTGTATCTTTTAATGGAATATAAACAAAATTGACAAACAAAGTAGTTACTCATTTTCCATTTTTTAAATTTTAGAAAACTGAATTAATCAGTAACTATAAAAAAATCAATTTTCAATTACTATGGTTATACTAAAGAATGTTTTATTGCACTAATCAAGTATTATGTGTACACTAATTGAATTTGGGTATAAAAAAAATTCAGCACACTGATCAAAACACATTCATCAAATGCACATTAATCGAGGGATTCTTGTTTGTGCATGTGTGTGTGTGTGTATATATATATATATATATATATATATATATATATATATATATATATATAGGGAACCTCGGCGTGGTGTAATGGTTGGCAAGCTTGTCCTGCTAAATCAATTACAAGTGAAAAGTGAGTTTGATCCTCACTCAGTGCTCCATACTTTCGGCCTTGTGCCACATCTATGCTACGCTTAGAAAATAACTATATATATATATATGTGTGTGTGTGTGAAAAATATATAGAAAATAGGAAAGAACTCGTTAGGTAAATAATCCAAACGAGGATAACATTCAATGGATTAACAGTATTTTAATGTATACATTATGTTCTACTAGCGAAGTGATTTCACCATTAATTGCATTAATATTGCTGATTGATTCTATGTATGATTATTTCTTTATATATAAAATATATGCTGCCTAATATTTATATTATATATATATATATATATATATATATATATATATATATATAATTTTATATATTATTTTGTGTTTTGATTGGTCATTCTAGCTTATATAACAGCATTTTCCCTTGCAAAGGATCATTAATTAATTTGAAACTTTTTAAAACCAATTATTTTACATTCAACATCATCATTTGATAAGACACTGGAGGTGTTGAAACAAAATGGCTATTTTTGTAGGGATTTTATAACATATTTTATGTTATAATTTTTAAATAAATAATTATATCTGCGCTACTATGTATTGAGCACTCTTTTAAGAATAGTAGTTGTTGGTTATTGGAATTTATTCCGTATACACCAATCCTATACTTATATATATTTATATATATATATATATATATATATATATATATATATATATATATACACACACACATACAGATCAATAACTCCTATTATAATACATCTAAATTTCCAGCCAATTCTAAATGAATTCAGATGGAAATACAATAAATCTTAAATTTAGCCTGTATATAGATGTTAAAAACTAAATTGCAACATGGTACCATAATTCTTCAAGATACATGCACACATATCAAGTCACCTCTGACAACCAGTTTGACCTATATACAAGATTCACTAATAATAAAGCAACTGTCACCTAACAAAATACTTGAAAATTAAGACCTGTAACATTTATATCAAAAAGTGCTCAATAGATAAATACCACAAGAATAATCTATAAATTAAGTTATTAATGTTTAAACAACTTATATTTTGACCAACTCTAGAGATTCAGTGTCAACATAAATAGACTCTGCTTCACTTTGACAATTAGCATCTTGTCTAATAAGTTTTTGAATTTTATTATCTGTGATCATTTCATACTTATTGTTAGATTTTAGATTTGTTTTTGTCCTCCTTTCATTCAAATTGGTTTCAAGTTCTAATGCCATTACAGATAAAAGATGACAATGTTTTTCATTTCCAGTCAAATTTCCCCATATTTCTGAATAAATTCAAACTGAAATGGAATAAATCTTAAAACTAATATTTACATCTATATACATGCTAATTCATTTTATGTAAAAGTGTGGAAATCAAACACTTCAAGGTTTCACAGAATTTAAAAGGGGAGAGATATACATCAAAAGAGGGATACATTCTTAAAATTGGGGAAGAAATGTTTATGCAGTTTGTATTATTTTAATGGGAATCATAGAATGTTATAAAATTTTTATTTTGCTAAAAATATTAAGACTTACATTTATTAAATATATTTTTTAAATAATAAAAATAAATTTGTATGCAATGATTTAATATCATAATACTAAATAATGAGGACACAACAGCTAAAATGTGATGATAACAACAAGGATGAGGATAATAGTCCAAATATAAATCGTCTAAATATTAATAAATTTAATATTAAAAACTTTTACATGAAAGAGACAACTGAAATTTTAAGAGTATTCTGGCAATTTCCCTATCATCCAACTAAATTAGAACAAATAATTTTTGTCTGAATTTCAGAATTGAGGAGTTACCATTATTTACACTATATTTGGGCTAGTGTTCTCATCTTTGTTGTTTTTATCACAAAAAACAAAGAAGATGAGGACAATAGTCTAAATATAAATAGTGTGTAATCTGTAATTTAGTACCATAATTCTTTTAGATGTATGTATATATGAAGCCACCGCTAACAACCAGTTTGGTCGATATATGATATTTAATAGTAATAATAAAACAACTCGATAACATCAAAATACCTAAAAATTCTTAGAATTTAATGTATTTTATGGTCAGCAAATTTTTTATCAACAAAGTGGTTCATAAATGTCTTCAGCAGGACACTTCGACATGGTGCAATGGTTAGAAAGCTTGTCTTGCTAGATCAATTACAACTTAGTGAGTTTGCTCCACACTTTTGGCCTTGTGCCACATCTAAACTAATCTCAGAAAATCGCCATAAATGTCATGAGTGACAATAGTCAACAAATTACAAGTCCAAGTGACTTTTGACCAACTTTAGTGTTTCGTATTACTTCTGCCCATTAAGGTTATATAATTACTATAAATAATTACTTTTAGTGGAAATTCATGTTTGAGTAGACATCATTTTTTTTTCCTCTTAAACAGTCAAATTAATGTCAACTAGCTTAAATTGCAACATCATACTAAAGATTTGTTTTTGTTTGTTTCCTTTTATGGCATATCAACCTCAGTGGGTTATTTAATGCCGAAAAATTTTTCATTGCTGGTAATAATTTTTTTACAAAGTATTTTATCGCATTTATATTAAGTTTGCCTTTGTAATTTACCCTGAAAGATAATCTTAGAAAATAAATTCAGTCATTTATGTGCCTTGCACCATACAGACTTAGGCGATCATATATCTTTCAATACATGACTGACAAGGCTGATTTTTTCCTGCAGTAGGTTGCCATTTCTTTCTGTGGTAGACCAGTTGCCATCCAAGGCTATAGAACATGGTCTGTCCTGCTATTTACCTATAGCTGTGGAGGGGGGGGAAGAAGAGGATTCATACCTTTTCCATGGGTATTAGCATTTAAGTGAATGTAATGGATTCGACTGGAATTTGAACTTGGCTCTCTGATTCCTCAATCCAAGCCACTATCCATTACTCCACCGTATGGTGCCTTCCTTGATGAATTTCATCTTAACATCAAGAAACTAATTAGACAACTGGAAAGGAACAGTATAAAAATAACTCAGCACAATATATTATTCAATGAAACATGTTTCAATATATATATATATATATATATATATATATATATATTAAAGACATTTTTTATGTTTAACGTTATTTTATAGATACAAGTATTTAAGCAAATGCTCTGTTTATGATAAACATTTTTTATCATAAACAGAGCATTTGCTTAAATACTTGTATCTATAAAATAACAACGTTAAACATAAAAAAAAAATGTCTTTAATAAATAAATTGTCGGACCTTGTCCATTTCTTAACATATATATATATATATATATATATTCAAACATGTTTCATTGAAGTGGCCTAGTCTGTTGCATTCACTTTCACACAAATGCTCTTGGGAATGGCATGAATTTGTTTCTTCTCTCTCCTAGCTATGGGTTAAACAGTAGGGTAAACTTTGCTCTTGGTGGCAACCAGCGTAAAAGAAGGAAAAAATTCTAATCCTGCAGAGAAAGCAACAGGAAGCTACTCCACTATCTTTCCCAAGAAGACATGGAAATTCACAGATAGTAAAGGAAAAGAAACTGTGGAGAGCCATGACTACCTGCAAGGATATGACATTTAATAAAAGAAAAAAAGTGTGAAACTGCAGAGTAGACTTGGCTCTCTAGCCTTGAGTGGCAATCAGTCTAAAAGAAGGAAAACATAATTCTAACCCATGAAGAAAATGACTCCACTGTCTTTCCAAACGCAGTTAAACATTAAATGCACATTTATACTTCCAGCAGCTGCAACGTGTCCATAAAAGTTTGTTTGAAATGCACTCGGCATTCGTCAGTAGCTAAAATGTTGTTTTTCTCCATAATAACGCAAGAATAACTTAGGAAAAAGGTTTTGAAACTTGGTTGGTCTCTTCTCCCAGACCTGCCATATTCACCTAGCCTTGCACCAACCAATTATAAACTTTCTAGATCACTGCAAAACGCTTTGATAGAGAAACATTTCTCTAATGAAAACCAAATTCAGGAGTGTTGTGGGATTCACTGCTTTTATTATTGCACAGTGTGGACATTTTTCAGTAAATATATCTGAGCTCCTGGTACATTTGTCATGCAAACAATATTGGCGGACTCATGTGAGTCCGGGTAAAAATAATATGCAAAAACATGGAATTCAGTAAAAACAAGTATTAAGAAATATATTAAACGGACATGTTGCAAAATGATAAATGAAGTTAAAGTTGTGAAGAGTTCAACGCAACCTTCAGTATGTATCTCTGAGGTACTTACATGCCAACAGGGCAAGAATAGACGTTGTGTCGCTAGCAAAGTCAAAGAGGAAGAAGCTTTCAAATTTCACAGCACCTGTGATTATCATGATTGGTGGGTGGGGGGTAAATCAATATCTCGCCGTCTGTGATTATCGTCAGAGTTGGTGTGTGTGGTGGGGGGCGGTAATCCAACAAGAGTTTTTAGATCTTTGAAAATGTTTTCACATCAAGACCTTTGGAATTTCATTCAAACCATATCGAAGAGCTGCCTGAAGAGTAGCAACAATTCATTGCAAATAATGAAGAATAAAGATGGAGCTGCACTTTATTTTTTAAAGATTAAAGCCGATAAATAAAAACGGGAATTATTTTAAAAATATTTAAAATGAGCTTGTTTGCGGCACAGTTTTTTTGCAAAATAAAATACTGTAACTTGAAAAACGATTGACAGGTACACTATTTACATTATTCGGACTATAGTCCACATCTTTGTCACCATATTTATTACAATGTTTCGGTCGTTGTACGCTCCGGCCTTCTTCAGGTGGTTGGAATGTTGAACTGAACCCTTTATTTCGCTCACTAGGGTAGACTGTTCTAGTTCCACGTGCCATGTGTCCTCAAGGACACATGGCACGTGGAACTAGAACAGTGGATAAAGGCGTTGGTTAGATCCAGTGACAGGACCCAAAGAGTGTTAGTTAAATACCTGGTTAAGGCAGTGGAAAACTTGGAGAGGGAAATTAACAGGAGATAACTAATAACTGACATCCATTAAACAAGGCACGTGGAACTAGAACAGTCTACCCCAGTGAGCGAAAGAAAGGGTTCAATTCGACATTCCAACCGCCTGAAGAAGGTCGGAGCGTACAACGACCGAAACGTTGTAATAAATATGGCAACAAAGATGAGGACAATAGTCCGATAATAAATGTACATAATAACCTCATCTCAGAAATATAAAGATGAAGGATCAGATAAATATCAACAAAGATGATGACAATAGTCGAAATAATGTAAATAGTGTACATAATACCTCATCTCAGAAATATAGACAGATACTGAAGGATCAGATAAATATAGCAACAAAGATGATGACAATAGTCGAAATAATGTAAATAGTGTACATAATACCTCATCTCAGAAATATAGACAGATACTGAAGGATCGGATAAATATGGCAACAAAGATGAGGGCAATAGTCCGAATAATGTAAATAGTGTACATAATACCTCATCTCAGAAATATAGACAGATACTGAAGGATCGGATAAATATGGCAACAAAGATGAGGACAACAGTCCGAATAATGTAAATAGTGTACATAATACCTCATCTCAGAAATATAGACAGAGTTCGACAGGTAATTTTATTTTTTTTAGGTATTCGCGAAGCTGTTTCGATATCAATTATCTGCCCTGGACAGAGAGATGAGGTTATCTCCCTTTGGCTGCGTAGAAGGGAAATCACCACGCGATACGCACGTGTTGCCTTCTGTCTTCTTTTATATGCCGTGTCTCTTCTAGGCGTAGGTGATCATGCTCTCCACTTCCCCCTATCCCTTGTAGTTCTCAATGTTTTGTCCTTTTGCTACTTTTCCCAAACACTGTTCTGTCATCCATTTGCTTAAGCCGGCTAGGTATGTCACGCGTTGCTTTCCCTTGTCTCTCTACCCGCCCTTTGAGTATCAGATTCTCCAAGCCCTCTTATTACGTGTACCAGGAATTTCAGCTGCCTCATCCTGGTGTTAAGTATAAGCTTCCTCTTTGTTTGTATCCTCCCCCAAACATAATCGTTGCTCACATGTTCGGTCCATAGTATCCTTAAAATCCTTCTGTAGAACCATACCTCCGTTGCCTCGAGTCTCTTCTTCATCTTTGAGATCGTCCAACTTTCGCTGCCGTAAAGGAGGACAGATATCACGTAGCAGTTCAGTACTCTTTTCTTCGTTACCAACGAAACCTTTGTCTCGTAATACTCTGCATAGCTTTTAGAATGCGCCTTTAGCCATGCCAGTACGTCTTTGGATCTCAGCGTTGTACTTACCCTCCTCTGTCAGTACACCTCCCAAATATTTAAATTTCCGCACCTGCTTAATTTTAGTGTCCTCGACCTTCAAATCGCATTTCGGGCTCATCTTTTTACTGATGACCATGCATTCTGTCTTCTTGTAGTTTATGCTTAGTCCTTTCTTCTCACTCTCCTTCGCTACTTTCTGTAGGAGGTTTTTTAATTTCTTTTCCGTGTCTGCTATCAGCACTGTGTCATCTGCATATCTTATGTTGTTAAGATTATAGCCGCCAATGCTAAATCCTGGTAGGATTTCCAGTTCTCTCAGAATTGCCTCGCTGTATAGGTTGAATATGTCCGGCGAGAAGATACATCCTTGCCTTACGCCACTTTCTATTTTTGTATATCCGCTGAACTTATTCTCTATCCGCATGCAGGCCGTTTGCTGCCAGTATAGGTTCTTGATTATTCTAATATCTTTCTCAAATATATCAAAGTTGCTGAGCAGTTCCAACAGATCTTTCTCGGGGACGTATTTAGATTCTGTCATACTTTTCACTAAATCGGGGCGGCAACCTACGGCACGCGTGCCACACGTGGCACGCCAAGCAATTTCCAATCGCAGGCAGCCACGAATGACATCACAAAGTCCGAACTACTACAACGCAAAGGAGATATTTAGCTGTTTCAAAACTGCTCACTCGTTGGACTCCCATTAATAATAAAAACTTTTTAAAAAAATTTTAAAAACAGTTTACTTCTATTAATGTGGTTTACATATTATTGTATATATTACTATATAAAATATATTGTAGAACAGGTATATATTGACCTTGACTTGTACAAAAATACGTATGCTGTTGGCACACTGAAGGATTTAAAACCCTAAGTCGGCACATAGCAAAAGGTTGCCGACCCCTGCATTAAATGACCATTGATTCGAGGTTAGGAAGATTAATATGAAATTCCAATTGTAAGTAATAAGAATTCCTTTTCCCATGACGTTTTTTGGGTGTATTTTTTATTTTGTCGCCAGTCATTATACTGAAAGGGCGTGTCATGCTATTTTTTCTTTAAATCGGTCACTTTGTGTTATATAGGAATAAAGTGTCACTGCCGACACTGGAGTTTGAACACAGATCACCAGAGAGCAAACAGGGGCGATCCTATTTTGAATAAGTAGATCATGTGATGGTAAAGGAAATGTGTATATGGGAATTAGCGTGACATCTAAGTGATCACTCTCCGAATTACTTCGGAAGTGTGCTTGTCAAACTCTCTGCCGAAGGGCAGAGTCTCTTCTGGAGTGGTAGAGAGTTACCCGACCCCGTAAAAACGGGGTCTACGGGGAATTTTTGCCCGAGCCTATGGGCTCGGATACCCCACTATAAACTTGGCCTTGTTCGGATCACTATTCGGTGGTTACTAATAGAGCGAGTATTATCGAGCAAGTACTATGAGTGCGAGTGTTATTCAAAGGGATCTGACACCAGTATTGTTCAACGGCGTTACTATAGTTGTATCTGCAATTACAAAGTCTCTACTACAACGAGCATTACGAAAGTGACAACGAGTATTCGTTGACATTAGAAAACCTTTCTTGAACGGTCACGTCTTGTTTCTCTTCGTGTCGTTTTTTCCCATATCTTTCAGGGAATATTTATCTTAAAGGCCGAAAGTGTGTTTTCCTTTCTACAAAGAATAGTTTTTTTTTGTTTTTTTTTTGTTGGTTCTATATGATAATGGTAACGTTGATATTAGCAGTTTCCCTATAAGGAAACATTTGACATTCACTGACTGAGAAGCCTGAAATTTATAAAATCTTTCTCTTAAAATATTTTTTCCATAAAACAGGTTTCTCCAGTAGCTGTTATCACTCTTTCCAGTATTGATGGGGGTTTCCGTTGTAACCTAAAAAGCGTTACTAAATGAGGAATAACCAAAACGGAAGTTGGAAATGAAATGGTAATCTTTATAACATCAAGAAAATACAATACTCGCCAGCGGCTGAAATAGGTAGACCACTGCTAGTAGTGGACTACTTAGACAGCATACTACCCCCGCTTATAATAGTGTCCAACGTATTTATGAGGATTGGGTCATACCCATTGTGTTCACAGTTACGGTATATAACAGTTTCCTTCCTAACATTTTGTTTGACGTAGTGTGGAATGTCAACATCTTGATTATGTCATTATTTACTCTTAAAGTTATGTGGTGACTTTACTATCAACCTTTCCCTGTAATGCATGGAAAAATGAAAAAGAATCGATGAATAAAATAATAATAATAATGGATTGAATAATAAAAAAATACATTTTCCCATGAGGCTAAGAGTAAAGGAACCATAAATATGATTACTCCACTTAGTTTTGTGAAACGCCGTTAGGTGGTTCTGTTGAAGCGTAAAAAAGGTAAATATTTCCTCACTCATAATCTTTCTCCTTTTTTGCTCCAAAATGTAGAACCACGTGGTAATTACGTTCCCACTGGGAAATGTTTGTTTCCCCCGTTCACTGACAACTGAACGCGCTCTTCACTTTCCAACGCATTGCACTCGCGCGTCTCTTTTCAAAACCACCACCTATGAAGTAAATCAAGTTTTCTCTTTGGCTGTTGCAACGTTGTGCAATGCTAACGAGCTCAACCATTAATACGATGCTTATACTTACTAAAATTCTTACCCTAAATTCTGGAACAAGAAAAAGAAAACGGACATCCTATAACCACGTTTAAACCTTCCAACAATAAAGTAAGTTCAAAACTTCCTTTGGTCGTTCTAGCTCCGCGCTCGGCTGACTTGAGCTTGACGATTTATACGATGCTTATACTTATTTACCCTAACTTCTGAACCCAAAAGAAAACGGACATTCTATAACCACGTTTAAACCTTCCAACAATAAAGTAAGTTCAAACCTTCCTTTGGTCGTTCTTGCCCGCGCTCGGCTGACTTGAGCTTGACGATTTATACGATGCTTATACTTATTTACCCTAACTTCTGAACCCAAAAGAAAACGGACATTCGATAACCACGTTTAAACCTTCCAACAATAAAGTAAGTTCAAACCTTCCTTTGGTCGTTCTAGCTCCGCGCTCGGCTGACTTGAGCTTGACGATTTATACGATGCTTATACTTATTTACCCTAACTTCTGAACCCAAAAGAAAACGGACATTCTATAACCACGTTTAAACCTTCCAACAATAAAGTAAGTTCAAAACCATCCTTTGGTCGATTTTCGATGCTTATACTTATTTACCCTAACTTCTGAACCCAAAAGAAAACGGACATTCTATAACCACGTTTAAACCTTCCAACAATTTATCAAACCATCCTTTGGTCGTTCTAGCTCCGATGACTTATGACGATTTATACGATGCTTATTATTTACCCTAACTTCTGAACCCAAAAGAAAACGGACATTCTATAACCACGTTTAAACCTTCCAACAATAAAGTAAGTTCAAACCATCCTTTGGTCGTTCTAGCTCCGCGCTCGGCTGACTTGAGCTTGACGATTTATACGATGCTTATACTTATTTACCCTAACTTCTGAACCCAAAAGAAAACGGACATTCTATAACCACGTTTAAACCTTCCAACAATAAAGTAAGTTCAAAACTTCCTTTGGTCGTTCTAGCTCTGCCCTCGGCTGACTTGAGCTTGTCCTTTTATACGATGCTTATACTTATTTACCCTAACTTCTGAACCCAAAAGAAAACAGACATACCCAAGATACATTAAGAATTTTGTTTCACTACAGATACCATAAAAACGAATAAACGGTCCATAGTAGAAACATCCATTTTTTGTGTGCCTTTTCTTTGTTTCTCATGTAAATACTTTATTATAAAATCTTTCAAAAATAAAATATACTTTTCTGAAACTTTATTTGAGGAATATTAGTTGATTTAAAGTTTAATTAATCTGATTTGAAACAAATATTACTTTAAGCTTAAAATATCGCCGAGATGCATTTCTTTAATACGGAGGTAGCTGTTTATTTTAAATGTTAGCAGGTTGAAATGTAAAATGTACTTGTCGAATTTTTTTATATAATATTTTACTAACCCGTAATCTTTAAAAATTAGGAAAATATGATTTAGATTCTCCAAGTATTTTTGTTTTTAACTAATATAAACATTAAGTGGTGTATGTAAAATAATTAAAAAAATTCTAAAATAATTTAATTAATTTGTGAATAAGTCCTGAGAACTCAGCGTAAGTCCTGTTCTTCGCTACTACTGTGACAATGGACTGTTCCTACTTATAAATATGGCAAGTCGCCACATTACAGTAAGACTTGAGTAGTATTTAATTTACTCAAGTTTTTTCCGGTCTATGTATGAGTATTTAATAAACCTCTTCTTTGTTTCCTTTACCTAGTCTTCTGTTTCCTCGATATTTTCTTTACGCCCTTTCTAATTCTCAGCTATTATGAACAAAGACAAAATGACAAATCTGAATTACCGGTACTTTTTATTCTTCTAAGTCAACAGTGTCTTGCATCAAATCTTCCAGGACAGGATCTTCTGGAAGCTGTATAATAATAAACATTGTAGAGTAGGATTCTGTGACAATGGACTGCTCTTACTTATAAATATGAGGAGTATCCATATTAGAGTAGGATTTGAGTAGTATTTAATTTGCTCAAGTTTTTTCCTTTCAGTGTATGAGTATTTAATATACCTATTCTATTTGTTTCCTCTAACCAAGTCTACTGTTCCATTGATACTCTTTCTAACTACGGCCATCCAAATTATCAGCTATTTTGAACAAATATATTATAACAGTTTCTGTAAAATCTGACAATTATTGTATTTCTGCAAGAATTTTCAAATCAATGTGTTTTTCACCGCAAAAAAGGCATTAAAATTCCCTATCTTTGGTCTGCTCGCTGATGCAAGAAAAACAATTTTTTTAGTTAAAATTTCGAACATTCTAAAAAGGATGAAAAAATATAATTTCATCATCAAAAAATCTTCCGGTCTTTCCTCGTAATAATAGCATAAACGTTTTGGCGATAAAATTTTGATTTTATTAAATTTGGGTCATTTTCTAATCATGGTATACTAATTTCTTTAGCAAATCAGTGAAGATATCTAATTTAAATTATAAATGCAGTGTTCCTAATGATGCCAGGATGAAGCCCGTAAAAACTATTCTCTCTGACAACATTAAAATTTCTTGAAACAACTAAAAAAATTAATTTTGGCCTCGAACATGGGGATTAGAAAAAGACCTACTACCGTTGTACTTAATAAGGCATGCCCAACTTTGGTGAGGTGAATTATTGAGACGAAGACTAAATCGGGATCTAGCAACCCCTATTTCCCACTGCCCAGTCGTGTCTTTATCACTGAACCACGATTATTCTGCAAACCGCCCCCGAAGAAGAACACAGACGAACTGAACATCATGAGGTTGTTAATTGCGTTTACAAAAAGCGAGTGTTTGTTGTTTCAGTTGCATAAAAAGCTGAGAATTTCAATCTTTGCCCCACTCTTCTCTCCCCATCTTTTCTCTGTTCTTTCATCTCTCTCTCTCTCTCTCTCTTTCTTTCTCACTCTGTCTCGTCCACTCACTATTTCTCTTTATCTCCCTTTTTCTTTCAGTCTTGTCCACTTACTATTTCTCTCTCTCTCTCTCTCTCAGTCTCACTCATTTACTATTTCTCTCTCTCTCTCTCTCTCCCTGTCTCTTCCAATCCTCTTTTTGTCTCGTCAATTCACTATTTCTTTCTCTCTCAGTCTTGTCCACTCACCATTCTCTCTCTCTCTTTCAGTCTCGTTCACTCTCTATTTCTTTCTTTCTTTCCCAGTTTCGTCCAATCGCTATTTCTCCCTCTCTCTTAGTCTCGCCCACTTACTATTTTTCTCTCTGTCTCGTCCACTCTTCATTTCTTTCTCTCTCAGTCTCGTCCACTCACTATTTCTCTCTGTTTCAACCTCTCTGTCATCGTTTCTTTCTGTTTCTTGTTTGTTTTTTTGTTTTGTTTTTTTTTCGCGCCTTTTTTCTTTCCTTTTCACTTTCAGGGCCTATTTCTGGAAATTTCTAAGTTTCTTGATGGCGCATTTTCTTTCATTCTCTTTTTTCTTCTGCTTTTTTTTCTCTTAATCATTCTTTCTTCCTCTCTTCATTTATTATGGAACTTTTCGCGTGTTTTCTTTTTGTCACTCTTTCTATATTTTTTAAATTTCTTTTCTTTTTTTTCTTTCTTTTGAGTTCATTCGATTTTTTTCTTTTCTCATTATTTTCATTCCTTTTCTCTATTTACTCAGCTATGACATTCTTTCTTTCTCTTTTACTCATTTTTACTTATTATTTTTCTTTCTTCTCTATCATACATTCTTTCTTTCTTTGATATGCAATCTGTTTTTTTTTCTTAATATTGTCACATTCTTTGTTTGCTTGTAGTTTCTTTTCCTTCTCAGCCTTTCTTTCTTTCTTTCTTTCTTTCTTTCTTTCTTTCTTTCTTTCTTTCTTTCCTTTCCTTTCCTTTCCTTTCCTTTCCTTCTCTGTTACGGGCTGATTCTTTCTTTTTTTCTTTCTTTCTTTTGTGGATATGCATTTTTCTTTTATTTTTCTTAATATCTCCACACTCTTTGCATGTTGATTTATTTTTTCTTCTCTGTCACGCATACATTCTTTCTTTCTTCTTTGCTACAAATTCGTTCTTTCTTCTCCGCTATGCATTGCTTCTTTCTTTCTTTCTTTCTTTCTTTCTTTCTTTCTTTCTTCTCTGCTACGAACTACCTGTTTCTTTCTTCTCTACCATGGATTCTTTCTTTCTTTCTTTCTTTCTTTCTTTCTTTCTTCAAAGCGTCAGTTGTCTCTGTTTATTTTCTTTCCTTCTTTTCTCTAGAATCTTCTCCATTTCTTTATTTAGTTCTGATCACTTCTCTTTCTCCTTTCCTCAAAAGAGTCGACATCGTTTTTTTCTTTATCAAAGAAACTTCGGTAATATTTTTTGCATTTATCATTTCTTTCATGTTCATTCGTCCACCTAGTGTGAATCATCCAAACGCTGGATTCGACAGCACCTTCATCAGCACAGAAAGATATTTGAATTGGCAGGACTGTGTGTGTGTGTGTGTGTGTGTGTGTGTGTGTGTGTGTGTGTGTGTGCAAAGATAACAACCCCCCCACATCATCACCACCACCACTTCCTCCACGGCGCGCATACAGACTTCGTTTTTCACCTACGCTAATTGCTTATCTGTATATTTTTGTCTTATTGGATTTTTTCTTCCCTTTATTCATTGTTTCTTAATTTATCTGATTCTTTTTTCTTCTTTCTTTTTCTTTCAGGTGATTTCTTTCATTTCCTTTATATCCAATGTGTTTTTTCTTTCTTAGCAAATTCTCTCTTTCTTTCCTTTCTTTACCTCATTCTCTTAATCTCTGCCATCTTTCTTTCTTGACTTACATTCATTTCTTTTCCTTTCACTTTCCTTAGCTTTGCCTTATTTTATTTTCTTTCTTTCTTTATACTTTCTTTATTTTTTCTTTATTTCGTTCTTTCGTTCTTTCGTTTCTTTGTCTTTCTTCTTTGCTATGCATTCTTTCTTTCCAGTTCCCTTGTCCTCCTTTAACTTATTTTGTCTTTCTTTCTTTCTTTCTTTCTTTCTTTCTTTCTTTCTTTCTTAACCTCATTTCGTTTTCTTTCCTTCTCTCTTTTTGATATGCATTCTTTCTTTCTTTCTTTCTCTGCTACAGATTATTTCTTTGGTCTTTTGTATGCATTGCTTCTCTTCTTTCTTTCTTTCTTTCTTTCTTTCTTTCTTTCTTTCTTTCTTCTGTTACAGGCTCTTTTTTGTTTTATGTTTCTTTCTTTCTTCTCTGTTACGGATTCTTTCTTTTCCTTTTTCTTTCTTTCTCTCTTTCTTTTATCTCTTTTAACTGATCTTCACTGTTACTTCTTTTCCTCGAGCTTCTCCTTTTTTTCCTTCTTGTTTTCTAACCAATCTCCACTATTTCGTACTATTTGAGAGCTCGGCGGTGAGCTTTGAAGCCCACACAGGGATTTTAAATCCGACATCATCTGCAATATTCATTTACCTCCGATAACATTAATAAAACGGGCATGTATCTGAAAAAAAAATAACTTCAAGCAAAGACAACTGAAGGCAAAGTGAAGAAAAGTCACTAATCCTCTCTATGGGAGATAATGTAGCAGATTCCATGTGACCATGTGGTAATTTGTCATTATTTGAGCTTGCAAACAAAAGAAAAAAATATCGTTTCCAATATCCCAATTGCTTCAGCCCGTGTCAACTGGTATATAGAAATGCTCCAGCCAGAAATACTTTTAACTCAGCGCTGTGGTCAGTTGAAATTTAAACATAATAATCAATCTGCCCATCATGCTTCCAGTGTCTCATCGGGCAGATGCCATACCCCTCAGTCCATTTTCAGTTCCAAGACGCAAGAGGTTACTGGGAGCGAAAGACAATTAGAAGACTTTAGAAAGAACCAGAAACCCAACCCTAAAGACTAAAGAGGAAAAAAGGGATAAACCTCTATTCCTGTTTAAAAGAGTATAGAGTTCATGTAGACGTTTGAAGGAACCGGGGGAAAATCCTAAACAGGGAATAATAGTATAGAGCTGAAGTTGACTTTAGTAGGAATCAGAAACCCAACCCTAACCACTGTCGCTTAAGCACATTAAACTTTGCATATAATCACCAGGGCAAGGGTCCCGTGGCTCCTTCCTCCTGAAACTATGGCACGTCCCAAATCTTCGCCAAATTTTACAACCATGTCCTAGCACTAAAAAGTTAAGTAGATGCTTGATCTAAATAATAAAAGGGGATATAATTTAGACTAGGCTGTTTTATAACTGGTGTTATTCTAGAAAACTATACTTCGGTACATGACCGGTGCACGGGTCTGGTGTTTAGCCTGTACCCGAATTTATGATACGGAGCCCCACCCAACTCTATTATATTTCAATTTTCATTTTTCAATTTTTTTTTTCAAAGTTTATTGTAACCTGTGGGAATAAAATAAAAATACAAAATAAAATAAAAATACAAAATTAAATAAAAGTACAAAATAAAATAAACATTAAAATCTCCCAGGAGTCCTCTGACAGGAAAGACAATTTACCCATGTGCAAAAAAAAAAAAAGAGAGATTTCCTGGCGCCAAAGATAAACTAGAAGAATCTATCTCTTTCTCGGTTGCACCTTTGACTGGTGAACACGTGCCAACTGTTCGGGAAGAAATTCCCCGACAAGAGCTTGTTGGAATCCAGAAGAAGGAAATAAAATCAGTGTCCTAAACTGTCCCTCTAGTGTCTCTGTATCCTTCCGTCTTTTCTTTGTCAATTTATTTCAGCGACGAAGGCATTCAACAAGTTTTTGGATGTTTAGGTGAAAGAATCAACCCAGCACTAATAGCCATAACATCCACAAACCTAATTATGTACAATAATAGATTACATGCAATATAGGCGAACAATTCAACTAGAAAAATTGAAAATAAATACAATGTATCTAAATACAAATTAAAGAAAAGTCATAATAGATCTTTCCATTTTAAATAAATCAACAATTGCGGCAATTTTTAACATCAACTTGAATTTTTTCTTGTTAAAAAGTTCAATAATTTAATTTTAACACATTCAGCATTATGAATAAAAAGTAGTAACTTTTATATCCTCGTTTTTCGAGACTTAGCATGAGCAAAACAGTTCTGCTTAGTTTAATTTGTAACTTATATAAATGTAGGTAGAAAAAAAAAGCAACTGTTGTTATGAAAGCGTGGGTCATAAAGCACTGCCCGAGGCCCCCAATCAGGCTCCTTGCAGTCTGGGGGTCATGTGTAGTACGCCCCAGCACATAGAGGTTCGTACTCCTCCCGAATCTATGATAGCCCCCGCCCCCAATGTACTACATCTCAATTTTCATGAGGTAGTATTCATATAAAATTATATAAAATACAAATTTTGATTGTAACCTACAATAATCGATCATATGCAATATGGGGGAACATTTCAACTAGAAAAATTCAAAATACAATGTTTCTAAATACAACATTCTTTTTCTTTTTATGTGCCGTGTCCCTTCAGGACTTAGGCGATCATGGCTCTCCACATCGTCCTGTGTTTTGTAGCTCTCAATGAGTTTCGTCCCTCTGCCACCTTCCCCAGACAACGTTCTGTCATCCACTTACTTGAGCCCGCCAGGTATGTCATGCGTTGATTTCCCTTGTCTCTCTTTCCGTCTGTTCGACCTGTGAGTATCAGATTCTCCAGGCCCTCCTTTCTCATTCCGTGTCCCAGAAAATTCAGCTGCCTCTTCCTGAGGTTAAATATAAGCTTCCTCCTTGTTTGCATCCTCTCCAAAGCCTAATCGTTGCTCACACGCTCGGTGCATAATATTCTTAGCAACCTTCTGTAGAACCATACCGACATTGCCTCGACTTTCTTCTTCATCTTTGAGGAGACCGTCCAACATTCGCTGCCGTAGAGGAGGACAGATATCACGTAGCAGCTCAGTACTCTTTTTCTTTGTTACCAAAGAAATCCTCCTGTCTCGCAATACTCTACCCAGCTTTTGGAATGCGTCCTTGGCCATCACAATACGTCTTCGAATCTCAGCGTCGCACTTACCGTCCTTCGTCAAAACATTTCCCAGATAGTTAAACTTCCGCACCTGATTAATTTTAGTGTCCCCGACCTGCAAATCGCATTTCGGGCTCATCCTTTTACTGCTGACTATGCGTTCTGTTTTGTTGTTTATGCTTAGTCCCTTCTTCTCGCTCTCCTTCGCTACCTTCTGTAGGAGGTTTTGTAATTTCCTTTCCTTGTTTGCTATCAGCACTGTGTCACCTGCGTATCTTATGTTGTTAAGATTGTGACCACCAATGCTGAATTCTGGTAGGATTTCCAGTTCTCTCAAAACTGCCCCTTTGTACAGGTTGAATAATTCCGGCGAGAAGGCACATCCTTGCCTTACATCCCTTTCTATTTTTGTATATGCGTTGAGTTCATTCTCTATCCGCATGCAGGCAGTTTGCTGCCAGTATAGGTTCTTGATTATTCTAATATGCTTTCCTGAATATATCAAGGTTGCTGAGAAGTTCCAACAGATCCTTGTGGCGTACTTTGTCGAACGCCTTTGCGTTGTGTATAAAACACAGGTACATGTCCTTCTGTATTTGTATTGCTCTTTCTGATAACATTCTGAGCATAAATATCGCGTTCCTTGTTTCGATGTCTTTAACGAACCCGCACTGTTCTTGTCCTATCTCTGGCCTGATTCTGCTGTGCGCTCTATTCATCAGAATACGGATGATGAGTTTTGTTACGTGGCTCATTAGGCTGATTGTTCGGTGGAGTTCACGTTCGTTTGTGCCTGGTTTCTTAGGCAGTGCTATGAAAATAGATGTGCTGAGATCTTCCGGTGTATCCCCACTGTTGTAGATTTCATGTATTAATTCTGTGATATTCTCTATGCCAAAGTTATTTAGGGCTGTCAGCATTTCCGTTACAATTCCGTCTGGCCCTGCCACTTTGTTTCTGTTCAGTTGCAACTTCTACTCCAGTTTTTTAGAATTTCAAGTCTATCGTTAGAATTCATCTTGCACGTTTATAAATTTACGATTTGTCTCTGTTTTGATTATTCCTATCATATCTTGCCTGATGTTCTTGCTATATATCTCGATATTCCTGACAAATTCTAAAGAAGTGTCTGTAATGTTATCGGTCCTGACCTGGTATCTCAACTTCAGTTACTTTCCGACCGTCGTGGCGTAGCTTCCCTCTGTCTTTTCTATAAATATTTTTATAGCAACTGTTCTAATGAGCTTTCCTCCTTATTACTTTCACTACATAAATTTAAACGTATTACTAGATTGGCAGCTAGATCTCATTGCTTTGCTGTTGAAATAGCCAGATGTAACCGTAAATATTGCATTGTACTTGATTCATATATTTTTTTATAATCTTGCAAATAAACATTGCCGAAGGAGTCGAGGATACAGTAATAGCGGTGTCAACAGAAGGAAAAAAAACTCCTTTTGAAACACCGTTTTTTGCGGACTCAAAGGTTAAACTTTGCCGAGTTTTCTATCTCGAAGATTCCCTTCGATTTGGATAACCTGTATAGGTTGGTATTATTATAGACAAGCGTATGGTTGCAAGAAATAAATACGACAACAGCAGAAATAGATTTACGTGGTTTATTTCAACAGGAACGTGTGGGTTTGGGACAGCTACCTTGTGGTAAAGTTCATAAGCCGGCTTCGGATCTAGGTCGATCCCTCATAGTAGTTCACACATGTTGACGGTGGTTGACGCTCCCCTGCTGTCAGCAGCTGAACGTGACAGGTCTCTATCCTGGGCACCTGTGGACTGCCAGTTGAACTTCCGTGTGACCCCTTTTATAGCGTTGTTTTATGGCTTAACAGGCTCGAAAAACGAAACGAGTATAATTAGGAGGGAAGCATTTTTATTGGACGAAAAATAGAACACTTTAAATATTATTTTATTTTTCGACTGGAACTCGAGTGTTGGGAACATTTGTAAATGAAGATAATGGTCATTTTGTGACGGGGTTTTGTCCCGTTCACATCCGGCTCTCGCTCTTGCGTATATGCCTGTAAATCAGCCGAGATATGTCTTAGTTTATTTTATAACAGTATATTGCTACATGTTCAAATCTAGGGTTAACGGTTATCTTCCCCTCTTATCCGCATAAACTGTCTCATTCTGTGTAACCCTGTACATCAAGTGGCCCCTGGGCCTTGTACAGGGTGAACCTCACTGTAGAAAAAAAAAAAACAAACAAAAAAAAACAAAAAACGAAGGAATCTTGCATTAACAATTTTTTGGAAATAAAAATAATTTTTCCAGTCTTAATATTTCACCTATATCCAGGGTGGGGGAGAGGTGTATGCATAATTTTTCTAAGGTATGACCTATAGAGGAAGGAAATTTAATATTTATATGTATAGTTCAAACGAAAGTATTGAAATATAAAAAGAAACACTCCAAAGAAATTAAATCCGTGTAATTTAAATTTTGTTGATGAAGAATTTTTTTGTTTGAAATGAACGTCTCTTTCAGATGTTTAAATTAAAATAAAGGTCCTTATATATACGCTTAGAAAGAGCTGGGTGATTTACATATATAATAGAGAGAAGAGATTTATACACACACAGAAGCGTACAACTGCCGAAACATTGTGAATATCGGCTGGAGTCCCCCTCAGACAGTTTCTAACTTGACCCACCCGTCTTGAATATTTTTTACTCGTCATATAATTTTTTTAGCGATATTTACTGTTGAAACTTGACTAATGCATGGAATAATAATGCAACACAAAATGTACTTAGAACAAAATGTATTGAAACAAGAAAGTGTACACAATATTTACATATAGTCCTTTGTATATTCCTGGTAAGACCGTTCCTGGAGAATGTGTTGACTGAGTCGCAGTCGGCAGAGTCTCTGGTTGAATCTCTTGATTCCTCCCCTCGTCTTCCCGGTACCAACCATATTTATATGGTCGGTACTACACTATGCAAATTAGGTGGATCCTACCACAACATTTACAAATTTACTAATTACAGATTCTTTCATTAAACTAGAAAAGCTATCTTTTTTTGTTTATCAATAAAAATTTTCTTTAAAAAAATGTTCTTTAAGAAATACCACTATTTTTCTAATTATTGCAAACCAAATTAGCACGTATTTCAACGCAACTATAATATGGAAAAAAAAAAAAATAAACAGATTCTTTATAACCAGCACGTGCGCGCGATCTTTTTGCAAATCCCATCAGGATCGGAGGGTCACCACATGTACTGCAACCGCAGTAGAAGTGGTGCTTCATAGGCAAGATAGCCTGACGGGGCACACTTCCAATCAAAATGAAGAAATGCTAGAAAAGTTGGGCTTTGATTTTTTGGAGAAAATATTTATCTATCGTTGCGAGCAGTTAAAATAATATGAACCCTTGTTTTGGCTTTTATTGTTTTTATTTGGGATTATATCATCCATCCACAAGAAAGAGTTCACAATATTACATGAAAAAATTAAATAAAATATGAATAGTTTTTGGTGTACATGTAACAACATATAACGTATTTATTAAATGATTGATTTTTGATTAAACATACAATTGCTTACATAATTGAATCATATTATTCACAGAAGATTTGGAGCAAGATCAGATAGGAGTGATAGAAGAAAGGATGAGGAGAAGGGTAGAGGATAGATCAAAGCAACTGGAGATGTCGATTGACATTACATTTAAATAGCTGGAGATTATAGCTCTCCGAGAAACTCGAATAGGGAAGGGAGAGAGGTGCGAGACATGAAGCTATTGGAGTAGAAGAGACGGATACATTTAGAAGTTTCGACAGTGAAAGGGTGAGAACGGGATTCCAGCCTCGTAGGGCGCTTGAACTCATGAAGTCTGGGAACCAGCGAATGCAGCTCCTCAGAGCAATTACCATGAAAGTATTTGTAAAAAAGACAGAGAGAGGCGATGGCGCGTCTGTGAGAGAGTGACTGTAGACGAGATGCCAGATCAGGGCCAATTATATTGCATATCCGCCTCTGGAGCCTATCAAAAATATGAAGCCTTGTTTTGGCTTTTATTATTTTTATTTGGGATTATATCATCCATCCACAAGAAAGAGTTCACAATATTACATGAAAAAATTAAATAAAATATGAATAGTTTTTGGTGTACATGTAACAACATATAACATATTTATTAAATGATTGATTTTTGATTAAACATAGAATTGCTTATAAAATTAATCCATATTATTCAGAATATATATATATATATATATATATATATATATATATATATATATATATATATATATATATAATGACAATAAGAAAACTGTAATAATTGCCGACGCGTTTCGTCCAATGTGGACTTTCTCAAAGCAAAAAACGAAATGAATTTATTTAAACAAAGTAACTAATAATAACGAAAACAGTTGCTAAGGACATTTTGTTTTTGTTATTATTAGTTACTTTGTTTAAATAAATTCGTTTCGTTTTTTGCTTTGAGAAAGTCCACATTGGACGAAACGCGTTGGCAAGTATTATAGTTTTCCTATTGTCATTTATATTTATAAATATTGTCTTTTCTACAGGTTAACTCTGAGAAACTTTCATATATATATATATATATATATATATATATATATTAAATTCAAGAATGATATATATATATTAAATTCAAGAAAGACATTCGGATTACTAACACAAAAACAGAGAATGTCTCATATCGAGAATATTTTACATTGAAAAACATAATGAAAAAAATTAATTATTTTTAATAATATGTGGAAATCTTCGCCTTTTACCTGAAGACTGTCGCGAGACCAGAAACACGTGTAGTAAAATTATGGAAAATAAAGGATAATATTTTTTTCTAAAAAAATCCACTTTACAACCAAAAACGTTTGCGGCACCTCTCTTCTCT
Organism: Acanthosepion pharaonis; assembly: GCA_903632075.3. Taxonomy (NCBI): domain Eukaryota; kingdom Metazoa; phylum Mollusca; class Cephalopoda; order Sepiida; family Sepiidae; genus Acanthosepion; species Acanthosepion pharaonis. The sequence goes on from CAHIKZ030000791.1 coordinate 2,155,755, forward strand.
TCTTTTTAATATACATACTTTTCTCTCGTTGGAACCACTATAAGCTCTTTTTTTTATATATTATATATATATATATATATATATATATATATATATATATATATATATATATATGTGTGTGTGTGTGTGTGTGTGTACGTGTGCGTGTGCATGTGTGTGTGTGTATTCCCTTTTCGGCTCTCTTTTAGTTTCAATTTAACACCTCATTCTTCATATAACCCAAATTTAATGTCATAAGGTTAATATCCGGGTTAATTTTATAAATCCTCTTCCCTTTAAGGCTAATATCTTCAAACCCTCCCCCTTATCACCGACTTGGGCATTTCGCCTGATTGAAACATCAAAATGGATAAATTCTGTATCAATTTTTCGACTGCTGTAAAAGTTAAATTTTACATTTCTAAATTCGACACGAACACTGTCTATACACCGGGGTTGAATAAGAGTAACGTACTTCCTGTTAGTTGAAATAGATCTATATCGCCCATATGAGGTAATTCTAGATTACAACCGATTTCAACAAAACTTCACAGGACTACGTAAAATTACCTTGTGGTGGTTCTGACAGCGCCAAAAATTGGAAAAACACAATTGTTTTTGCACAAAATCAATTTGAAAACCCGATTAAGAGACACGAGAATGAAAGGGAGACAACTCATATCGAGTTATACTTATTATAAAACCCAGGTTGTTTGTGTGTGTGTGTTCGTTTATATATGGGATCGGATTTCCTACATTTTTCAACCGATTTCAACAAAACTTCACTTTTTTTTGGCAGGTAGTGTTTCTTATTGTCTTGCACACTTTTTTCTTTATTTTTACATTCAGAATGCTTTAAAAATTACATTTACAAGACAATTGTTTATAATAAAATTCTATTCATAAACATAAATTTATTAACAAAAAATGTTACAATTATTATTGTTGGATTTAAAATGAAAATTGGGATAATATCTTTGTTATTTTAGAACAAGTACGTATGTATTATCATAAATCAATAACGAAAAAAATATTTATGTTTAAACCTATCTATAATACGCACCCCTACTATCACCTGTAATTTACAGTAAAAAAAATGCGTATTATTTTCGAGAAATTATAGTAGTTTTAGGTTTACTGAAAGTGTGATCGTCCATGTTCTCTTATTTGCTTCGTGTTGGGTGGATTTGTTGGTTAATCTTATTTCTATCTAAATTCTTTCCTAGTATTTAGTGTTTTTTTTTTGTGTGTGTTTTCATGAAGGGTTTTAATCTATCAATAGATACTTGGGTTTGCATGTCGTCATTTATTTTTATCAGATAATGTTTGGGCATCCGTTTAAGAACTTCAGAATGACCTGTATATGATGCCTCTAATGGTTTTCGGATCCTATTTATTCTAATTCAACTTTGCTGCAAGTTTTAAGTTTGTCTCGAATATACTACTAATAATACTAATATTTTACTGTAACGGGAGAAAGCTATGGAAGAAAGATTTATCCTCCTATTTATATTTCCCCCGTTATGGGCATTATCATCTTCGTGATACAATAACATCGTACTTGAAATGGCTGAAAAGAAAAAGAATGACAGACATGTTTTCTTCCCAGAGATACTTTTGTACTACTAAGACATACACAAAACTATACCTACATATATAGAAGTGTCACGCACAGAGAATAATATATCACAGAAAGGAAGGATCTTATATTCAATATGGAGTCTGGAGAAGCCATGTTTACAACTCCAGATTCAAACGGGCCAGATTCATCTATGTCCCAGGTGAGGGAATATTCCACGAACGGGGAACAGTGAGAAATTCGAGCTGGCCTTTCATTCTTTATCAGGGAAAGATATATTCCCAAAGTAAAACGGCGACATGGACCTATAAGCTGTTGGGGTGGCAGATTTATTCTCTGCTTTGGCCATTGGGTGGTGGTGCACGCTGGCTAAAGAAAGCAACCTTTTTGGTTTAGCTGATGTAAACGAACTGAATTTGACTGCCGCTTTTGTTACTGAAGTGATATCCCTAAGCGGCTGTCATGTAACCCAGCGCCTTCAGTAACCTTACTACAAAAACAAACTAGTTTTGCCAATTCAGCGAATAATTTGCTTTCAAATTGTTTGCTGCTATAAGTGATTACGTGTAATGGAATAAACCCACCGTGTAATTCAACTATTAACGAGGGTTTCTGCTACACCATGGGCAGTAATTTCAGTTATAGATTGTGCTTCAATCAATCTCGTGCTACGATTTATTCATGTTAATATATAATGAAAGATTTTATTATACGGATCCATTTTTATTTTAGCTGGCGGGGGAGGTCCTACTATATCGATATGAACAGTATGGAGTCTAGCTGTTATGTCTATGGATTGAATGGGTGTTTTAGTATGCCTATTTATAATTGACTGACTTGATTTGCATGATTCACAAAATATTGCTATGGTTTTGTCCATATTAGCCAAGAAAAAAAACGCGGTTTAATCAATTTAATTGGTGACTTAATGCCGGGATGAGCTATCGAATGGATACTGTCGAAAATAGCTCTACGTAAATTATCCGGAATAAAAGTCTGAGATAAGATGTGGAGGTATTGTATAACACGAATTGTATATTTCCTGCGAGAGTAATTTGTTTAAGTTCGGAAACGTATAAATTTCTGCATATCCGGCTTGTGACTCAGCAAGCGCTGAAAATCGCAAACGTCAACTTGTATTGCAAAAGTCGGTGTGATAAACAATCAGCCACTATATTGTGTTGAACTTTGATATATTCTATATCGGAGATAGATCCAGTTAACAAAGCTAACTGACATTGTTTATCGGGCTTAGATGGCTTAAGACGGTGAAATGCGCCGTACAAAGTTTTATGATACGTAAACACCAATAACGGTATCCCAAAACGAATTAAAAAAAAATGGTATTTAATAGAAAACATTTATTTATTAAGATCCGTAGAACAATTCTGTGGAGAACTTGGAGCCTTAAACCTAACCTATCTGCTGATGTGTGCTGCTGCTTGTTGTACTTCATTAGATCTTGGTGCCACAACTGGAAACATTCTTGGTAAAGAGACTCACCAAACTCTCAACAGTTGTTTTTTGCCCATTAATTCTATTTAATAAAAGACAGGATTGCTGGGTGTGTGTATATACATATATATATCAGGCACATGCTGTCAGTAATTACTCAGGGTAGGCAGCTTGTGACCTTCATGTAGCAAATCTACAAAAATTAAAATATTTAGCATTTTATGCATAATAATAATCATAGTAACCTTCATAATTTTGTTGGATTAGGTGTGTATTGTAGCTGCTGATCTATTTTATTCATAGTAGGCACTGACTACCTACATGGTACATCCCTGATAGATAGATAGATAGATAGATAGATAGATAGATAGATAGATAGATGTGTGTGTGTGAGATATATATATCATACACAGTTTAATTGTTTCATTGGTACACAAGTGTAACAAAGTTTGAGTGGTTGGCACTAGTCTTGCACCACTGTTCAATGATTTCAAAAGCAGAATTTTTCAAGGTACCCCACCACCACTTGTGAAGCTATGTACTTCATTAGATCTTGTTGCCACTCATTTTTCAGAATACCATTCAGCAATAATGGCATCTCAAATTTCCAGGAACCGATTATATAAAGGCAGGTAATCTTTAGGAACCTATTCTGCTTATTTTCTTTTCAATTTGAGAATGGAAACAAATCAATTTATAGTATTAACAATAATTAAACCAGTTTCATAATTTAATAGAAAACATTTATTTATTAAGATATTTCCAGATTGAAATTTTCTTTTCATCATATTTCTGTTCAGAAGTATGATGTTTTTTTGACTCAAGTGTTATCAGCTGTGTTATGGTTTCTTAGGTGCATTCGAACTGAATCACTACAGTCCCAAAGATACAATGGAAGACCTATCAAATTTATGACCAGAATATTTGCCATATTTTTAACTTCAAGACGATTTCTTTTGTCGGATTAAATTGCATTACAGAAAACCGTCTTTCAGCCTCTGCAAAACTTACAGCAACGGTATTAATTATATTTTTAGGTTTATGATAGTTTTGGGTACAATATGTTTATGGTAATTTCTCATTACATAATCAAAGTAATCACAAAAATCATTATTGTTATGGTAGGGGTGCATTTCTATTACAGTTTCACATGTGCGAGCATAACATAACTACCTAGACCAATTTAATATATAAGAAATTTGTGGATAATCCAACAACCAGTTCACTAAGCTGTTATAATTTTAAGAATCGGTTTATGTAAGGCACCCCCACCACCACTTGTGAAGCTATGTACTTCATTAGATCTTGTTGCCGCTCATTTTTCAGAATACCATTCAGCAATAATGGATTCTGAAATTTCCAGGAACCGATTATATATAAAGGCAGGTAATCTTTAGGAACAAATAACTTTATAGTATCAAAAAGAATTAAACCAGTTTCATAATTTAATAGAAAACATTTATTTATTAAGATACTAGCAGTAGAGCCCGGCGTTGCCCAGGGATGTAACAGTAAGAGATAGATCAAGTATCGACCATCATAAAGACTGAAAAATAAAATTGACAAAGATTATTGGTTAAGGTTGACGGACACGCATGTCTTAATTAGTTTTTTTTGTTTTGTTTTGTTTTTGTTTTTGTTTTTTTACGAATTGGTCAAACTCAAACAAAAACATTGTTTTCAATCGTTATGAGTCTATCGATTGAATAGAATTTTATTATAAACAATTGTCTTGTAAATGGAATTTTTAAAGCATTCTGCATGTAAAAATAAAGAAAAAAGTGTGTGTGCAAGACAATAAGAAACACTACCTACCAAAAAAAAGTGAAGTTTTGTTGAAATCGGTTGAAAAATGTAGGAAATCCGATCTCATATATAAACGAACAACACACACACACACACACACACACACACACACACACACACACACACACACACACACAAACAACCTGGGTTTTATAATAAGTATAACTCGATATGAGTTGTCCTCCTTTCATTCTCGTGCAGTTTATTAACGCAAAAACTAAAATTATATAACCTTAATCTTTACAAATGATTCCTTAGTATGACCTGGACACTGGCCGCGTACCGGTAGCTAATGGTTCGCGTATCGGCACCAGTTCGCGGACTACCACTTTGAGAAGCACTGGTTTAAGACACTGTAATCTCCACGACAACGATAAGTATTGTAAGTTTCGATGCCATATGCAATGGACATGCCTATTCATTGTCCGAAGGAAATATTATTCCATTGCTCGTTTTTAAATTCCGCTAGTGACGCGTTATCTTTTCCTGTGGACAGTTTCCTTGGTTTTACGAATATTGGGGGATGACTGCCCTTATTTATGCGATGGTACGCACCGCAGTGTTTATTATTAGGGTTTGTAGATGTTAACAAGGATGAGGGTATCTATCTATATTTCTGAGATGAGGTATGTACACTATTTACATTATTCGGACTATAATCCTCATCTTTGTCGCCATATTTATCCGATTCTTTAGTATCTGTCTATATTTCTGAGATGAGGTATTATGTACACTATTTACATTATTCCGACTATTGTCCTCATCTTTGTCGCCATATTTATCCGATCCTTCAGTATGTGTCTATATTTTTGAGATGAGGTATGTACACTATTTACATTATTCGGACTATAAACCTCATCTTTGTCGCCATATTTATCCAATCCTTCAGTATCTGTCTATATTTCTGAGATGGTGTATTATGTACACTATTTACATTATTCGGACTATAATCCTCATCTTTGTCGCCATATTTATCCGATCCTTCAGTATCTGTCTATATTTCTGAGATGAGGTATTATGTACACTATTTACATTATTCCGACTATTGTCCTCATCTTTGTCGCCATATTTATCCAATCCTTCAGTATCTGTCTATATTTCTGAGATGAACCTGAGTATTATGTACACTATTTCATTATTGACTATAATCCTCATCTTTGTCGCCATATATTTCTTGAGATGAGTGTATTATGTACACTATTTACATTATTCCGACTATTGTCCTCATCTTTGTCGCCATATTTATCCAATCCTTCAGTATCTGTCTATATTTCTGAGATGAGGTATTATGTACACTATTTACATTATTCGGACTATAATCCTCATCTTTGTCGCCATATTTATCCGATCCTTCATTATTCTGAGATGAGGGACTATTATAATATTTATCCAATCCTCATCTTATTTAATAAATCATCGCCATATTTATCCGATCCTTCAGATCTGTCTATATTTCTGAGATGAGGTATTATGTACACTATTTACATTATTCGGACTATAATCCTCATCTTTGTCGCCATATTTATCCGATCCTTCAGTATCTGTCTATATTTCTGAGATGAGGTATTATGTACACTATTTACATTATTCCGACTATTGTCCTCATCTTTGTCGCCATATTTATTACAATGTTTTGGCCTTTGTACGCTCCGGCCTTCTTCGGGTGGTTGGAATGTCGAACTGAACCCTTTTTTTCGCCCACTGGGGTAGACTGTTCTAGTTCCACGTGCCATGTTTTAATGGATGTCAGTTATTTATTACAACGTTTCGCCCATTGTACGTTCAGGCCTTCTTCAGGACACATGGCACAGTGGATAAAGTTAGATCCAGTGACAGGACCCAAAGAGTGTGAGTTCAATACCCGATTAAAGCAGTGGAGAACTTGAAGAAGAGAATTAACAGAAGATAACTGATAACTGACGCGGAATGTAGGTGGTGTGCTACTATGTAAATGGTATGGCGTGTCCTTGCCGTGAAGGTTTGAATTGGCGGGGCCAGGAAATGTAGTTCGTCCAAGTACTTTCCATGGAAGTAGCGAAAGAGCAGCGAGAGGCTTGATACATCCCGCCTGTAGGAGAGAGGCTGGAGAATAATTCGTCACCTATATTGTCTCGGAGACGTTTGTGGATTGGAGAGTGAGGTCTGGACAGCTCCTGACCAAATATGGCAACAGTATTGCAAAGGTAGAGGATAGCAGGACTGTATTGAAACAAAGTTCTCTTGAGTATATATGTTTTCCTTTTTGGCTCATAAATTATTTATGGGAAGTAAGGATAAGAACGGGTAAAGATGATCGAGCTCAAGTCAACTTCGTGCTGAGTTGGAATGGCCGAATCCCTACTTCCTGAATAGAGCTGCTGAAAACACGTCCGAACTATCTCGTTAAAAGCAGAAAGAGGAAGATTCTGTCCCTTCTGGAAGTGGGATCATATAATCGCACACATGACCAGAAACTCTTTCCGGTGTCTTTATGAATTGCATTATGGGAAAATTATTTTTTTTATTCTTTATTATTATTTTATTTATTGATTTTATTTCATTTTCCCCAGGTTCATTTGAAGGTAAACGATATCAAGATATTTGCCTATCAAGTTTGAAGGAACATTATTATTATTAATAAGTAAAAATATATAATAATAATAATAATAATAATAATAATGATGAATATCATTAATAAAATAAAATAAAACGAATAGCATTAAAACTTTGTTTAAAATAAATAAACCAAAAAAGAAAAAAATGTTCTCCCAGCATGCAACTTCGCGTCAGAAGACGCTGAATTTATTCTCTTTGCTAACAACAATTAGAAAGTCAAGATCCCCATCTCCTCTCCTCAGCACATTGCTTGTTATAATACGAAGTGATTTTCTTCCTTTTAATAATGCAAGCATAAAACACTTGTAACCAAAAATACACACAAAATAAATAAATTGTATGATTTTAATTTACAATTTAACATGGTCTTAGTGTTATTTCTGTGTATGTTTTTTAATTCTTGTGAACACGAGACTATTTCTGCTGGTATGATGTATGTGACCCCCAAGTTTTCGATGTGGTTCAGAATTATTTTAATTGTAGACGTGGTTCTTTTCATAATTTTTTTCTACTCGTGACTGGACCGAAAATAGTTTTTTAGTAGTCAATAATGAGTCCGAAGTGACTCGGGAAATCGAATCCTATGAGTGGATTAGTAATATCTGCGTTAGCAAAAATCCAAGAAAACGATCATCTGATGCTCGGGATTCCAATTTCTAAATCTGATTGACCGAAGCATTTAATTTTAGTAAAAATGTTTTACCACACGCTGACGTGTATTGAAATTCTCACAGTATTTATTTAGTATTGTTGAAGTTATCGCTAACATTTTTGTCGAGATTTACAAACTCTACGTTTCGTTTAATTTCGCAGACCAATCGATGAAATTTGAATAAGCTGGTTAGTTTGGAAAAAATACTTTGACAAATACCCTACTTCGTGATTTAATAATTTCTTTAATTTAATTAATTTAATTTTATAGGACTTTTTTTTTTATGGTAAACAATATTTTTTAAGAAAATTTATTTTTTCTTTTTTAACAGAGAAGAATACATTCTTGAGCTTTCTTACTCTTGAGCATGCAACATACAACTGGCCATGCGTAAATATTTTTGTCTGGAACCAAATTCCAACTTTTTGGCCTTGTGATTTTTTTTATAGTTCTCGCAAACGCAGGGCGAGCTGGAAACTGGATTCTTGTATATATAAAAACTTAAAGAAAAGATATGCAAAAAGCAATATTGCATTTTTATTTAATAAATTTTTGTTATTGGAATCATCAAATTGTTTTTAAAATAGTGGGAGCATTTTGTATGTTAAATAATAAAACTTTTAATTTTTCCAAAAAAGCTAATTAAAATTTATTGTACTAAGCTACGCACCCTAGTAAAACCAACTGTACTTTGTACTCCCTTTTTAACATCCCGATACCACTTTCTTATCAATGTTGAATTTTGTACAAATCTGTGCAAAAAGTAGATCAAAGAGCTTAACCAGCTTCATACATATCTTCAGGAAATCTCAACTTTTAATTGGTCAATAAACACACGTGGGCGTTGCAATCAACACACGTACAAGTCTTTTTCCAGCGCCTGACCAAGTCAAGTTTTCCCGCTTCTTTTCCAAGAGCCTGTCACGTGATCACGTTTATTATAAATATCAGACACAAGTTCGTTCTCTTCCTCTTTTTCTTGATTTCATTCGCCTACAAAAATGTAACCTTAAAAGAAACTGCGTTGCGACCCCATTGCGGTCGAACTCTGAAAACATATTGACACATGGACGTACGTACGAAATTTTCCAAGCTGCATTACAAACATACGAAACATTTCCAAACCAGCAACAAGAACTTTTCTCTTTAAAAAATACTCTGATCAAGCTTATGCACACATCTTTACAAAACAAAATTGTAATATTCTGCATATAAAAAATATATATTTGTTGTTCCAAACATATCCTTTTTGTCGTAATTGAATATCGTTATTATTTGATTTTTTATTTATTTAAATTTATGTTTGTGGATGTTGCATGTTTCATTTACAGCGAAATATTAAAATATTCACGCAGCGTTTTTAAATCAACTACACCTTACCTGTTTGCACTTCTCCCCAATACTTAGTTTCAATCGGTCAATGTATGCATATTTTAGAGGTGTGATGGGCAGACTTCTGGGAACATTGTTATTATTATAAATAATAATAATAATAATAATAATAAAGAAAATTATAAATAAAATAAAATTTTAACCTCGTTTAAAATGAATAAATAATAAAAATAATAAAATTAACCCCCAGCATGCAACAGGGACTGTTCCTACCGGAAATACGGACATTCTGCCAAGAGACGTTAGATTCAATCTCTTTACCCAAGAACTGTTAGGATGACAGCACGTGTATAACTTCACTCTGTGATATGACTTGTTACACTACGGAGCATCATAACACATTGTAATGTAAAACACGCACAAATACATCAATAAAACTCTATGAAACTATCATACAATTTACCATATTTTTATTGTTATTATGAACGTTTGTTTGTTCTGTTTTTTTTCTCGTGAACACAAGCCAAAAATTTAGGACTCCTATTGGTGTGAGTGGATACCACCACAACTTTATGGTGACCATCGACGTGTACAAGAGAAACATATGAAAACCTCCAGACTAACAGAAGTCACAATTTTTTATAGCTAGATAGATTGATTTCCGTTAGCACAAGTTAGGATATATCGTGAATATCGTCAGATTACTAGTTTCAGCGTCTACTCTGAAGTTTATTTTCGCTGCTTATTTTTGATGTTATTTCTAATCACGACGAACTTAGCGGAGCTGATGAAGTACGCCCTATTAATTTTTCGCTTCATTGTTGGCTGGGCATGGAGGTCGAGAGCTGGACAGCATCTGTAGGTTTTGTTTCTGAGGCCAATTACACCACGCTTTACACGTTTTAACTCTATCTGAAAAGCATTGTTGCGAACTTCTGAATCAACCCACATAAAAAAAAAGACGAGAAAGGTTTTTAAATATAAAATATTTTTATTTTCGTGTTTTTACAACTAAATTTTTCTCAGTGTGTGTGAGTGTTGAGATTCCTTGCTTGTAGTTGTTTGTTAAAATGGAAAAAATGTGATTTCTTCGCATATATACGCGAGAAAAAAAAAGAAAGAGGCAAGGGAGAAAGTGAGGAGGAAGGTGTAAATGTCATGTAGCTTGGCGAGGAAGACAGGTGAATGAATAAGGTAATCTCTTTGAAGCCGTTTCTATCTCCTTACAGAGAGAGAGAGAGAGAGAGAGAGAGAGAGAGAGAGAGAGAGAGAGAGAGAGAGAGAGAGAGAGAGAGATTTATATTTTCGTGCCTGTCTTAATTCTATTTCACTTCCTATACTATAACCTAACAAGACAGGGGACGCAACTCCTACTTCTTCTTTATAAATCGCCACACACACACACACAAACCATTTTCGGTTACTTGTGGTCTTGTGTCATGTTAAGGCTATCAGATATTTTCTAAATTTAAATTGTTTGATTGTTTTAATTATTTTTTACAGTGACGTTCACTCTGAACCAAGGCCCAAGAGCCACTAATCTGTCGGTCGTACCAGCTGATAAAATAATAACGTCTATAAGTTTAAAGAAAGATATATTTTCCTTAATATTGTAATAATGATTAAAATTAAAATTATCCAGGTTAATTATATTTTGGAATGAATATTCTGCCTTTTTTTTTTATTTAATATTCAAGTTCAAGTGAAGTTTGGATTGACTGATGTTTTTTTCTTTGAAAAGAAATTAGAAAAAATTATTTGCGAAAAAAATAAAACCACAAAATGTCACACACTGAATACAGATAAAAAACTAAAAAACAAAACAAAAAAAACAACAGTTTGGTTTGGTTTAGTTCCCAATCTAAAATAAGTACTTGTTTTGTTTTGTCACGTGATGGCCGTCAGAAGATTAAAAAATGTTTTCATTTTTATCTATTTATTTTAAAATAAATAGATAACTTAAATTTTTTTTTTTAAAATCTTTCTTTTCTTTTTTTTTTTAAACTGATTATAAAAATAAAATTAATCAAGATTCTTGAACTGCAAAATTGTAAATGTTACTATAATTTCGTTCCGGATATACACGGATTTCAATTTTTAACTAACCACACGGTGCCTTTCGTTTCGCCATTTCTGAATGCTGAATTCCAGTTTTTGGAGTCGACCTAGTTAGTTGCGATCAAGAAGTGCGGATTTGATGGATATACACTGTGGGCTGAGAAAGACGGTCGTCGTCGCATCATCTAATTGCGAAAATACCCCGTCTTTCTAATGCGCCCGGGGTACGGCATTTGGGTCCCCAGAACACTTATGGGCTAGTGGAGCTATTTTTCTCTCTCTCTACAAAATAATATTAATAACAAAAGCCCCTCTCTCCTCCCCAGAAAAAAGTGTGTTGCGAGGAGGAAGAAACCAACATACGTATCCCCACCCCCCAACAAAAAAAAAAAAAAAAAAAAAAAAATCAGAATTAGAGAAGAGATGAGATGGCCGTCTGGATGGAGAAGAAAAGCAAGAAGAAAGAACTTGCTTCTCATTGCTACTGGTCGGCAGCACCACCGAATTTCTGGACAGTTCTGTGGTCCCTGGGGTTGGTTCTGTCCTTCTGGACGGACTCTGTGTCCCCAAACCCGCCCGGTTATTACCCACCGTACCATCACAAAATTAGGGAATGTAAAGGAAGAAAACTTCTCAATGCCACTCGTGGGGTTATTACTGATGGGCCAGGCAAATATCCAATGGAAACACATTGCGAATGGCTTATTGATGGTAAGTAAGTCGATAATAATGATGATGCTGATGATGATGAACCAAAAAAAAAAAAAAAGCTATATTTTATTTCTGTACTGATTCTTGCTTTGTGACTGAAAACTATTTTTAATGTTTTTTTTAGTTTCTTTCTGTATTGTTAAAAAAAATCCCCAATCTTGTTTTTTTCTGTTTCATAATTAGTAATTATAAATTCAGCAACGGTTCATTGATGCTAAAAAAAAAAAAAAAAATCGAAAAATATCATTTAAAAAAATTTTTTCAAAAATTATATTCTTTTTTACTTATTCCTAATTCTTAAAAAAAAAAATCAAGCTCCCTCATTTGCTTAAACGGCGATAAAGGTTTGAACTTTAAAAAAAACAAAACAAACATACCCCGGATTTTAAAAATAAATAAAAAACTAAAATATTTAAGTTTATTTATCAAAAAAATAAGTAAATGATAATTAAAAAAACTAAAATATTTATTTATCAAAAAAAATAAATAAATGATAATTAAAAAAAACTAAAATATTTATTTATCAAAAAAATAAATAAATGATAATTAAAAAACTAAAATATTTATTTATCAAAAAAATAAATAAATGATAATTAAAAAAATAAAAATAATTTACCAAAAATAAAAAAAAAAAATATTTATTTACCAAAAAATAAATAAATAAAAATAAATATATATTTACCAAAAAATAAATAAACAATATTTATTTACCAAAAATAATATACCAAAAAATATAAATAAAAAGTAAATAAAAATAAATTTTAAAAAAATTACCAAAAATACCCATGCCACCCTAAATTGTTATGGAATCTGATATTTTTCGTAATTTATTTTAAATCTTTTTATTTTCATATTTCTTGATATTCTTGTTTGACTTATTACCATTTATTTCTTTATTTATTTACTCAAGTCAAGGTAGAAGACTGTCGCATTTATAAGCAAGTCTTGATTGACACAATTTGACAATTATTACTATATACTACCTAATTATATCCAAATTGTTATAATTACCCCATATTAACTACTAAAGTAAATATTATTAATTAAATTCCCATAATTATCATCGCTACATATGTTTTTATTTTATTTAATAAATCAATTTGAATTGGCGATCGTTCCAGTTTTGTCTCCTATAATCCGACCAAGCAGTTGCTCGTCGTGAAATCAATATGAATTTTGGGGATCTGCCTGCATTTCTAACGTTTCAATAATTATTTATTTATTTCAATAATTACATACTTCGAATAAGTGACTTGTTTTTAATAATAATAATTATTTTGCATTTATTTTTTGGTAGATATGTGTTGTTTTAAAATATTTTTACCCTGTCAGCCTGTTGATACGCGGTTTTTTTTTTTTGTTCGTACGTATTCTATGTTATATTTTTAAAGACGAAGAGATTTAATTTTCCTTGTGCAAATGTATATGATAGTCTTGTTGAGTATTACATATTTAAATTCTATTTACTTATTTAATGTATATGTTCGTAAATCTTTCTTTGTGAACTTAAAAAAAAGCATTATCTACTTCTTAATTAAACGAAACCGTAAACGTTATTTTCTTTTCAATGAATGTTAAGAAGAAACACTTGCTTCTCTCTCAATGAAAACGTAATTGTCAATGACTTTAAACTTTAAAGTTTAATCTTTTTAGGGAATATATAATTAATTTTATATTTTTAATTAAACTTTGATTTAGTAAATTGTACGACAGTCTGTACCTGGAAGTTGTGTTTCTAAAAAGGAAATAATTATTTATTAATTAACATTGTTAATTTAACAATATGAAATTATTATTGTTAGGTTAGAGAGAGATATTCTGTTTCTGCTTAAATGTTTTGTTTGTATGTTAGCTTTGTTCGGCATTAATTTACTTAACTAATAAATTACTTAGTTTTGAAATGTTTCAGTAGACAAAAAAATAGTTATTTTTTAAAATTAGTCTTAACTTTTTTAAGTAATAAAAAAGTTAATAATGTAACAATTATGACACTTTAAAAAAATTTATTTTAGGCTAAAAAATATATATATTTTCTTTTCTTGGTATTTTTCAAGCACTTATTGTTTTTAAACTAGTTTTATTTTTAAAAAGTTTAATTAGCGTAAAGTTGAATAATGTTTTTTTTCTGTAGCTGAAAAAATGCTTCCTCGTTTAATTTTCTATTAAATTTTCTATTTTTTATAGAAATTATGCTCCATAAAGAATTCCTTTCTTAGTTTTTTAAGCTGTTTTTATCACTTTTTAATGGAACCAAGCTAAAAAATTCTTTTTTTTTTCTGAAATAATCAAATATTGGCGGTTTCTATTATAAAACTTAATTTATTATTAAGGCTTAAAATAAAAATGACTTTGTGATTGTCACGAAATTAAAATAATAAATAATTGGGTTTGACAGTAACTGTTCTTTTAATAAAGGAATTGTGTATCCCTTTTAGTCTTTTGCAGTTAATGCATATGTATGTAGCAGTTTAGCATCTTATCTTACGATAATGAATGAGAATAATTTGTCCTAATAATTGGAATGCTGAAAGGTTCTCTGGTCGATCCAGATGTCCTTACTTAAACGGAAACCGTCTTAAAAATCGTTTGGTCATTTAGTCAGATTTTCCGAAAGTGGGTCGGGCCAAGATCTTTTCAGCTCCCACTATCGTGTATGACACTAAAAAACTGGTCCACTCATATAAAATAGGGATTTTTTAAAACCTTCCTTAGTCCTTGACACTTGTCAGAATAGAAAAATATTGATTAATTATCGATTTAGAATGGGGATCCTTCTATATAGCGATACATAGTGTCATCAATGGTTATTATTTACTACAATAACAATTACAGATTTGGTAGTCACGTTCATTTTGGGTTTTTTTTTTTTTTGGTCAAGGCTGATGGCTATAGTCGTTTCTTGGTAGTGTCTACCAGACTAGTTGTAGCAACTAAGGTTGAAGAAAACTAAAAGGTGTTTTATTTTTTAATTTTCCTTAAATGATGATAACTACATATGAATTGTTAACGGTTTAACCCCTATCTATCTCTGTCGTATGTGGATGTCAATCAATATATTTTTTTTGTTCATAAACTGAAGAATTCTCTTGTCCAACGAACCCAAATGTAACATGAGGAACTTAAAAACTTAACCAGCCTTGTTAGTATGAGAAGCTTGGTCATCAAAATAAAAATTAATTAATTGGATACCAAAAGTTAAAGTATAAAGTTCTGTTAACCTTCTTATTCGCATTCCATTAATTATTTACCCATTCTTTTTTTTTTTTTATTAATATTTTCATATTTTATATAATCTTGTCTTGAGTGAATTAATTTTTTGGATGGATTTTGTCGCCAAAATGAAAATGCGAAGTTGTTTTTTTTTCTTCTTCGTTTTCTGCTTTTTTACTCTTTACAGACAAGACAAGATTTTTTTCCATAAGTGATGATTTAAAAATAAAATAAAGTTTTCTGTGGCCAGAAGTAAATCTCTTTTTTCTTTTTTCTATAACCGCTTTTTTCTTCTTCATATTTTCAACTTAGAAGGAAGCACTTTAAGTTAAGATCAAGTCAAAACACATTTTTTAAATTAAATTTTATAAAAGTTAATAAGGGATCCAGTTTATATAAATTCATTGTGTAAAAAAAGGAAAGCTGATTCCCTTACGAAAACCAAAACAAAATGTGCTCATACCACGTGATTTCTTAAAACGTCAAAAAACAAAAAAAAATGCAAAAAATTATTTTACATTTTCATAAATAACGTTGTATGAATTCAATTATTTGTTTTGGCTTCCGAAGTAAGAATCAATTTTTACAATTCATTTAGATAGCAAAATGGATCCTTCTGTCTCTATTTAAATTAATTTAAAGGTTTAATTAATTTTTTATTTTTTTATGATCTGGAGTGCTTACTATCGTCCTGTGAAAATTGAAAATTAACTTTGAAAAAAAAAAGTTTATTTCAGGTAGTAATAAATTGTAGAACACTATCATTCTTTATTTATAAACTTTAACAAGATAATAAATATTGCTTCCTTATTGCACAAGGAAGGCCATAAGTACACAGGTAACCAAAAGTTAAAAAAAAAAAACAACAAAAAAACTCACTCTCTATTTTATTTTTATTGAATTAGACTCTCTAGTCTTCATTATTGTGATTGTTAAAGACAATTTGATGTTCATTTCATGTCTTTCCTTAATTTTAATTAAGTTAATATTTAAAGAAACAAAAGTAAGAACATCTCCATAAATAATGAAGTACTGCCAAAAATGCCTTTTTTTTCTTAATGAAAGCAAAGAACAAAAGCAAACAAAACGATACCCACTTTTAAAAAAAAATCAAGGAATTATGTGATTTAATTTAAAGGACATTTTTTATGATTTTATCACTTATTCATTAATGAAGGAATTTTATACTGAAGGTTATTTTTATTAGAAAACTTTCTTGGGAATATTTCTTTGGTTTAGGTACACATCCTTTCGATACATCGTGTAAAAAAAAAAAAAAAAAAAAAAAAAAAAAAAAGCAAACAGTAATCTTCTTCTCTTATTGGTTCTCTGCATATATTCCAGGATCCCAACTGATACTTGAAACTGCAGATTGTACCAAATCCTGTTTGTGAGAGTTTGTTTTAAAATTATCTATATTTTCAGAGAAGAGTGCTTGATATTATTGGATATAGTGTTTATAGATATACACAGAGTATTTATTGATTTTATGGCTTATCAACCCTTTGCAGGTTATTTAAAGCCAGAAAAATTATATTGTAAGTATTTTGGGAGATAATAATGCTTTTTCTGATACAAGCCGTACCCTTAGTTGAAGTGAGAAGATTTGATATTCATACATTTCCTAAGAGTATTTGCATGTAAGCGAATATAAAGAGCCTGACTGGAATTAGAACTCAGCTCTCCAATTTTCCAACCTTTAGCTGTTATTCATTACACCCTATGCACACCCAAGCTTACAGCACCTGGCATTTCCAGGCAGCCCATATAGGTACTGAACATCTCATCAATTCACAGTTGAGCTATCTAGATGTAGCCGTAACTTCTCCGCTAATGGCTAATCTCACACTTCTCCCTCCTTGTGGAACTCCCCCTCCTCAGCCTTTCCAGCCAACTTTAATCTGCAAAAATTTAAATGCAATGTCGATCGCTATCTATTGTTCTCCTGGTTGGTCTTTTCTTTCTCCCCATTACTAATGATTTTGCTTCTAGTTTCTCCACAACCCGGTAAGCCCTTTTGTTTTAGTGCTTGTACTACCTTCCTTTGGGGTTTTACTGATAACAAAAACAAAAAAGGAAACAAGAAAAAACACAAAACAAAACAAAAAACACAAAACAAAACTGCATTTTATTAGATATAATAATGCAAAAAACAAGCTCAATTGACTGGAATTGGAACTTAAATCTCTGATTTCAAGTCTGAGCTGTTATCTTTTACACCTTCCACACATCCAAACTTATAGCACCTGGTATTCCCAAGTGGTTGCTTATATAGGTACCATACTGAACAAGCTCAATTGATTGGAATTGGAACTTTGCTCTCTGATTTCAATTCTGAGCTGTTATCCATTACACCTTCCACACATCCAAACTTATAGCACCTGATATTTCCAAGTGGTCATCTAGCTAGGTACTGAACAAATTCAACATTGCTTAACTTTGGTGATCATACAAGAACTGGTGATATGGCCATAGGAATCAACACTATATAGTGCTCCAATGCAATATATTTTCCTATACAGAAGTATCCCTTTGGTAAGGTCTAATTTATAATTTAGACACAATAACAGATGATTGTCCTGGGTCTGACGATAAACTACGTCCAACAGCAAGGCCTCTGATCAGGAGGTTTTGATGAGCGTGGAATCACCTCTTAATTGCTGGTGTTCCCAGGTCCACCCTGACCCGGGGTGGTAGCACCTGTTAGGGTCTTAGCTATGGGCAAATAGTTAACCTCCAAACTTGTGTAAAAAATAAGTTTTGATACCAGAAATACTTTGTAATCAAAAAAAATTATTACCAGCAAAAATTTTTGAAGGAAAAAATTATTATCAGCAATGTGTTAAAAAATACCAACAATACAAACAGCTATACATTCTTTGAAAAAAAAATATGACCAGCTTTCGATTTCTTCAAGGAAAAATATTCCCAGAAATAGATTTTTGAAGAAAAACATATTACCAGAAATACAAATTTTGTCGGCATTAAATAACCCATTGAGGTTGATATGCCGTAAAACAAAACAAACCAATAACAGATGAACAGTAAGTAATAATATATTAAGACAATTAAAATAATGTACTGGAATAAAAACTGTACGACTGATAGAAAATTTTTTTACTGTAGCTCTTAGCAACCTCAGGATGCAATATTTTCTTTCTTTATTCAGTTAAAAATTTTTTACCTTTTTTTCCACTCAAAAGAAGTACTTCACAGCTTGTTTACATATCTGAATTGTCACACTTTGAGACCTATGTTAGGTAAAAACGTATGAATTGTTTAGAATGTGGAAGCTATTTTACTCATGTTTTCATGAATGACATTGGCAATGATAATCAATGTTTGAATAATATTACAGGATGGCTTTTATAAACATTTGATAGCTTTTCCTTTCAGAAAACAAGTGTAACAAAAAGATTTATTATGTTTTCTGGTTAATAGTTGGTTTGTTATAGAAATTAAGCTTCTTTTTAGATAGCATTTTAAGCTCAGAAAGCAATTACTGTGAGCAGTTTAACAGTTAATAGATGTTTATTAACACATTGGTGGCATCATATTGTTGCTAAGTCTTTGTCAAATTTTATGCCAGTATTTTGAGTGGAACAGACTCTTGGATGGATGCTTTCCTGAACATTACAAGTGTAGTATCAACTGTTTTCTATCTGCCATATTTTTGTGATCTTTACACTTTTATTCAATAACTCTATACTTTTGGACTTTTATTGGGTTATTAGAAAAAAAAATTTTATTACAATTCACTGATAATAATTTTTTTTTTTTTTTGTGCCTGTATGTTTTTTAATCTTTTTTTTGTCTGTCTGTTAATCTTTTTTGTCTGTCTGAATGCTACAAGTCTAGTATCAACTGTTTTCTATCTGCCATATTTTTGTGATCTTTACACATATTCAGTAACCCTATATCTGGCCTTTTATTGGGTGTACTTTAGTAAAAAAAAAATATCTTTATTATAATTCACTGATTGTCTTTTTTGTCTCTGTTAAACTGTTTTGTCTGTATGTTAATCTGAGTGTAAGTGAATGACAACTGCATCCACACCACTAAATTTTATCTGATTGCTAATAGGAAACCAGGGCATGATTTTTTTTTTTTTAAGTTTTTAGTGAGAGGGTTGATTTGCAATATATATATAACAACAGGACTTTTATTTTGTGTCCATGTTAGCCTATCTCAAAACAGAATTTTAATTTTCTTTTTTGTTTAACTGTTGAAAGCAGACCCCCAGCTGAAGATTTCCCTGTCAGTAAGCAAAGTTATTACCCTTTTGCTATGATTTTTTTTCTCCTGTAACTTTTTTGTGATCACCAGAACATCAGAACTTAATTGTGTTGTGCCTTAACATAGTAGTATACCTATTGGTCAACAGAGGGTCATAAACATTAAACATGTGACGTTTATTAACATAAAACACAATTTAGTGTTATGCTTGCATTTTTTGCTGCTTTAAAAAGTGGAACAGACAAATCTGTAGTAAAAATGTGTGTACTTGATGTTTTGTGAAATCACCAGCCCAGATATCTAGGTGTATTCCAAAAATTCATGATAGTAATGGTAATAATAATAATATTAGCAGTTTCCTTATAGGGAAACTATCAATCATCTCAGCCAGTGCTGCTATCGATTGAAATTTATAAAATCTTTAAAATGATTTTCAGGAAAATAGATTTCTCAAGACCAGTAACTGTTATTGCTCTTTCCACTATTAATAAGGGCTTTTTTTTTTATCTTTCCTCTTTTTTTTTTAAATCACAATCATCCCATGCAAGGGAGTAAAGCCACTAAGACCCTGGGTGTGAAAGAATTAGAAAACAGAAGTATTATTTTAGGAACAAGAACAATAGAAGTATAGTTAGGAAGACAGTAGATAATGATTGACATTGCATTTAAATTTTTGAATATCAAACTTGACTGGAAAGCAAGAAACCAGAAGAATGAGAAAAGAAAATATTAGCATAGAACTAGCCAATTCAGCTGTAAATTGATGAAATCTTGTTGCCAATCTACCACTGAGCTTAAATTCATAAACATTAGATACCATAGCAAAGAACTCATCTGAACAATTACCATGAAAGTATTTATAGAAAAGTCACAAGGAAGCAACTTTACAGTGGTGGAAAAGTGACTGAAGTCAAGATGCCAGGTCAGGATGAATAATATTGCAGATTCTTCTTTGTCAAGAATTTCCAAATAACAGTTCCAGACCATGTGGCAGCAATATTTGAGGCATGGATGAATTGTAGACTTATAAATATGTAAGATAGATTCAGAAGAGAAAGATTGGCTAAATGAACCGAATTTCTTAGCTTTCATAGATTTAGCAATGGATTAAATATAGTCCTTTCACTTCATGTCAGCCCAAGAAGGTGCAATGATTCACTTTTCTGGAGGTGAGCATCAGCCATGCTGATGGAAGGCATGATTAATTTTTGCAGTTTTGTTTTGGAGGCATTTATTTTATGGAAAGTCAACATATTGATTACGTCATTTTCTTTTCGAGTTACTTGTGATAGCCTTTGTATTTGTTGTAAGATCTTAAGGAATGTGGTTTCTATTATCTGATAGTTTTTCTAGATTCTGTAGCACCAGTTCACAAGATTTAAAGAAGAATATTCCTTATTAAAACCTACATGCTTCATTCGCTTAAAGCCACCTTTAACCATTGATCTGAGAAAGTTGTTGACTGCTGACAGTTTAGATGTTTTTGAATGATTTTGGTGTCATGCATGACATCCATGTGAAAGCCTCAATCCATTTAAAAATATGACTTGAGATTTTTAGGTTAATGTTTTGATGTCGTGGCATTGGCCAAGATTAAATCTAGATTCAATGTTTTATTTCCTTTTGTATACTGAGTCTGTTATAACTGACCCGTACACTGAGGTAATTGAAGTGTTTTATATTTATTAATTCTATATTCTGAATTTTTATGATAGATTCAGGATAGGTGCCATCACTGATTTTCAGATCATATTTTCTGTTTTAAAAGGTTATCTTGAATCCTATTTCTTGGAAGACTTGGTAGAGGATGTTGCTGTTTCTTTTATTGTTTCTTTTTTTTTTCTTTTTTTTTTTTTTTTTTTTTTTTTTTTGTTTTTTTTTTTTGTTTTTTTTGTGTGTTCAAGATCTTTCTTATCCCAAGTATAACTACCTATGTTATCAGCATAGCATCCATCATCATTACAGGTAGGGAAAATAGGAATACTGTTTTCTACTAGGTATTTTTCGGTTGATTTTTTTTTTTTTTAATAATGATTTTTTTAATTAAGCTATGATTCAATAACTACATCATTCAAATGATTGATCTTTCATTGGAGCCAAAGGTATTACTTAACCCTTTTGCGGGTTTTTACATTATTCGGACTATTGTTCTCATCTTTGTTGCCATATTTATTACAACGTTTTGGCCATTGTATGCTCCGGCTTTCTTCAGGTGATTGAAATGTTGAACTGAACCTTTTATTTTGCTCACTGGGGTAAACTTTTCTAGTTTCACATGCCATGTTTTAATGGATATCAGTTATCACCTGTTAATTCCCCTCTTCAAGTTCTCCACTGCCTTAACCGGGTATTGAACTCACACTCTTTGGGTCCTGTTACTGGATCTAACACCTTTATCCCCTGTGACATGTGTCCTTGAATTTCTGGGTATTATAAACCTAATGTCATATTGAAGAAGGCCTAGCATACAACGGCTGAAACGTTGTAATAAATATGGCGACAAAGTTGAGGACAATAGTCCAAATAATGTAAATAGTGTACATAATGCCTCATCTTAGAAATATAGACAGATTTGCGGGATTTGTTTTGTATTTTTTTTTTTTTTTTAACGAGTAAAAGGAAAATAACTTTGTGCAATGCCAGGTGTTGTTACTAGTACATAAAAATGGATGAAATGTCAGTTTATAAATGATTGATAACTTCTCGGATCCATAGATGATCTGGTTATTCACAAAAGGAAACAAAAACATTATTAAATATAGTTTTACTCATTCTGTCAAAAACTGATGGCAATAGGCTAAAACAGGCTTGAACAATTAAAAAATGTGAAGGACAACAAATTAGTTACAAACTGCAAAGTTTTAGGGTAAATAACTGAGTATGTGTTATATAGGAATGAAGTGTCACACTTGAGTTTGAACATAGATCACCAGTGAGCAAACACAGGCAATCCCATTATTGAATTAAGTAGGTCAGATGACCATAGAGGAAATACATGTATAGGAAGTCATGTGATGTCTAAATGATTGTTATTTCTACTCTATCCTCTATTACTGTATGGACCACTATTCTCTATTCTATTCACTATAGTACTATAAGTGCAAGTGCTATTTAAAGGTGTCTAACATCAGTATTGTTCAATGATAGTTGTATCTGCGATTACAAAGTCTCTACTACAACAAGCATTACAAAAGTAACGAGTATTTGTTGGTATTACAAAAGTGGCAACAAGTGTTCGTTGACATAACAAAAGTATGAGTGAGATGCAAACATACATACATATATATATATATATATATATATATATATATATGAGAGAGAGACAGAGAGAGGGATGGTGAGAAAATTTATCTTTCTCTAAGCTAAGGAGAGTCACAAGGGTTAATCAGATCCAAAGATAGTGAATAAAGTCAGGCTTCCATAAAACTGAATTTTTTAATATTTGATCCGTTCAATTGCTGGGCTGACTAGTACAGACTAAGTCTCAGATTTTTAAGAGTAAATTACTAACATAAATTAATGAGATAGAAAGATATACAGAGAAATTATTTGCTTTTGCTTTTTCTATGGAGAGTTAAAAGGATTAATCAGATCCATCACAGTGAAATATTGGTTGAATAAAGTGAGGCTTCATTTTAAGCTTAGAACAGAAGGAAATCGATAGAACCAGAGAGTAGGGTACAAGAGAATTTTTTCTTTTTTTACAGAGAGTTAAAATAATTAATCAGATACAAAGAGAGTGAAGTATTGGTTGACTAAAGTGAGGCTTCATTTTAAGCTTGGAACACAGTGTAATAGAAAGATCCAAAGAGAAAAGGGACAAGATAATTCTATACAGAATTAAAAGGATTAATCAGATACAAAGAGTGAAATATTGGTTGAATGAAGTTCTGCTTCTACAATATTGAATTTTTGTAGATAAGTTCAATTCCCGGGCTGAGTAATACTGACGTGGGCTTAATGAAAATGGGATGAGTAATAACTGACTTGTGTTAAAAAAATTTGCGATTCCTAGACATAGATGGTGGTATGAGAACAGGTTAAATAATGGTTTATTTTTGAATTTCCCTGAAGGTTACCTCGATCATCCAACATCTGAAGAAGTCTGGAGGACACAATTGTCGTAACTTTATGTTTTGGCCATTATTATCTGTATTCCACATTTTGTATGTTAACACCTTTCTTAGTTTGTGAACTTTTTGCCTTATTGTTGCTTTGTCTTGCATATATTGCTTGCTCAATAGTACAGACTGTATATATATATATATATATATATATATAATATATATATATATATATATATAAAAACCATTTGCCCTGTTTTTTTTATTTTCTTAGTGTTTATTGCAAACTTTGTAAATTCAGTTTGTTGGGCATTTCTGCCAATTACTCTTCAATATGTCTAACTGTAACTCATGTAAATAATGATAAGCCCCTCATCCTTGAAATTCAGTTAGAAAATATTTTGCTAACTTTATAGTCTGTATTCATCTTTTCTACAAGAAACTTTCAAATTTATTATCACTGTTGTTGCAGGAGGAGATAATAACCAATTGTGAGTTTCTTCTTTTTTAATCTGAATAATCCCAAGCGAGGCAGTAATGCCAAGAATAAAGGGTTACAGGATGTGGAAGAATTAGGAACAGAAACATTAATGATGAGCAGAAAGAAAAGTTAGTAATCAGGTGGACAGTAGATAGCGATTGACATTGCATTTAAATATTTGTAGATTAATATTGGCTGGAAAGCATGGAGCCGGGAAGGAGTTCCACAAGAGACAAGTGTGAGAAAAGAAACTGTTAGCATAGAATTTATGACTATATCTAGCCAGCTCAACTGTAAATTGATGAGATCTTGATGCCAGTCTAATGCTGCACTTAAATTATAAAACTTTAGGTACCATAGTGAAGAGCTCATTCAAACAATTACTGTGAAAGTATTTATAGAAAAGGCATAGATAGACAATCTTATGGTAGTTGGAAAGTGACTGAAGCCAAACTGCCAGATCAGAACCAATAATATTGCAGATTCTGCTTTAGATCTTATCAAGGAGCTCAAGGTAAATATCAGGGGAATTAGGCCATATGTTGCAGCAATATTCTAAGCATAGGAGTGTGGTAGACTTATAGATATGTAAGATAGATTCTGGAGAGAAAAATTGTTTCATGTGACACAGTGAACAGACTTTCTTAGCGGCTAATCTAGCAATGGATTAAATATAGTCTTTCCACTTCATGTTAGCAGAGAACGTGAGTCTGAGAAGGCACATTGTGTCACTTTCCTGGAGGATAGCATCAGCCATACTGATGAAAGGCAGCAATGGGTCTCTCAGATGATTAATGGGGAGAGGTTTCATTTTCCTGTATTAAAATTAACAAGCCATCTTTTACCCCTGTCATTTTGTACATCAGCCTCTATTTTGACCTTGTCAGACTGATAAGTCCTACTATCAAGGCAGGAGTAAATTGTTGTGTCATCAGTGTAGATACCATGTTGAAAACTGATGTCATCAGACAGGTCATTAAGGAAAAATTGAAAATAGAGTAGAGCCAAGGATGGAGCGTACACAGAGCCATTTTGGGAAATCAAATTAAACTGTCATTGTGTATGTGTTTATATATATATATATATATATATATACACACACATATATATATATATATATATATATATAATTATTTTTTTAAAATATGATTCTATCGCTACATAAGAGTTCTCATGTTTCAAAAACAGGAGCTAAAAGCTTCAATTTAATTATAAAAATTGAATTAAAGTATCAAGCTCTGTTTCATCTTCAAGTGAAATTTTTGGAATAATTAATCTTGAAATTTACAGAGCTTTATAAGCATATTCGTAACATTAATTACTATGGAAACAGCTAAAGCAATTATTTCAATAAGTTAGCCCTTACGGCCTCTTATTGAAATAAATGCTTCAGCCGTTTCTATAGTAATTAATATTTCGAATGAATATGCTTATAACGCTCCAAAAATTTCGCTTGAAGATGAAACAGAGATTGATACGTTAATTCAATTTCATTTTTGTAATTAAATTGAAGTTTTTAGCTCCTGTTTTTGAAACATGAGAACTCTTATGTAGCGATGGAATCATATTTTTAAAAAATAATTATAATTTAGGTTCTACTTATGTATTGAGCACTGTTTTTTAAAAATAAAAACAAAAATACTAAAGAACTTTAGATTATTAACCTAACATGTTCTTTCCTATTTTTCTAGATATCTGTGCACGCACACACACACACACACACACACACACACACAATCTTTCTACCTTTTATTAAATAGAACTAACGGACAAGGAATATCTGTTGAGGGTTTGTGTATCTCTTTTCCAAGAATGTTTCCAGTCATGGCACTAATGAAGTGTATAGGTTCACAAGGGAGGTATTTTGAAGAATTCTTCTTCTAAAATCATTGTGTGCAAGAGTGATGCCAGCCACTTGACACAACAGTCTTCATGGAAGGTATTTTTACCCTCATGTACCAGTGGGACAAGTGCATCAGTCTCTATGAAAGTTACTTATTTCTTAATTTGTTTTATAATTTAGGTATTCAATTACTCAGAAATTTTGGAACATATTTTTTCACCTCTCTATTTGGATAATTATAGAAGTACAGTATACATGTATGTTTTATACTTAAAATCTGAAATAGATAGCTGAAATGTCTATGATAAATGAGGAAAGAAGATCTGGAGAATTAAATACTCACAAGACATTAAAAGCAAGGAAGGCAGAGGGAAACCTACTTAATGTGCTTGCATGAATGGATGGCAAAACAAGAACAAAAAGGGATTGTTATGAGTCAAGAAGAACAAATGACAGGAAGTTGTGGAGAGCTCTGATTGCCTATGTCCTGAGAAGACAGGCACCTAAAAGAATGACAAAAAACAAAAGGGAAAATTTCCATTACTGATTTTTTTTTTTAATCATTTCACCCCAAGCAAGGAAGCAAAGCCACTAATACTCAGGGAGTTACTGAGCATGAAAAAAAAATATAAGAGATATTGACTTTATCAAAGAAAATGTAAGACTTTTGTTTTGCATCATATATTTATATCAGTTATGTGCTATGCATGATACATGCTTCTTAGGTGATCATGTATCTTTCGATACATGACTGGTGAGGCAGATTTTTTTCCTGCAGTAGGTTGCCATTTCTTTCTGTGGTAGACCAGTTGCCATCCAAGATTATAGAACCTGGTCTGTCTTGCTATTTACCCATAGCTGGGGGGGGGGAGAAGAGAATTCATACCTTTCCGAAAGGCAAGAAAGGTATTAGCATGTAAATGAATGTAATGGATTCGAACTCGGCTCTCCGATTCCTCAATCCGAGCTGCTATCCATTAGTTCACTGTGCCTCCTTTATATACAGAAGTAAAAATATCATTAGCTTTTCAAAATTTTTAAGTCCTTCAAGCTAATTGAAAGTCAAGGTAAACTATGGAGGATGTTAAATGATTTAATTTAATGCTTAATAAACAAATGTTAGTAAATTTTTTTTGATTGTTTTGTTTTCTATGACTTATCAACCATTGCAAGTTATTAAACCCTAGAAAATATTTTTAGATTGTAAGAATTTTTTTTTTTTTTTTTTTGAGGTATTGATGATTTAGTGAAACAAGTCTTACTAATCCATACCTAGGGATAGAAGAGGTGAATTTATACCTTTCCCCAATTTAAGTAGAATATAAGGAACCCAATAGGAATTGTAACTTGGCTCTGCGATTCTGAGTCTTTATCTGTTACACCACTTGCACAGACAAACTTACATAACTGAAACTGTGATATCCAGAAATGGCATGTGGAATTAGAACAATCTACCCCACTGGATGAAATAAAGGGTTTGGTTTGAAATTCCAGTGTATATCACATGAAGAAGGCTAGATCGTACAATGTATGAAATGATGCGAAGATGACAATAAAAATGACGACAACAATGTAAATAGTGTAAATAATTGACATATTGAATTAGTAAATGTTTGTATTTTTTGGGTGTCATTTTTTTGGATATAAAGTTACTTTATGCTTTATTTCATGGAATTTACCTTGTTGGTGTCTTAATTTCTAACTGGCTAAAACATTGTGTATTTAAAGAAAAGTGTAATTCACAGTTGAATGAAGAGATGTTTCCTGTTAAAACTATTTGTTGTAAAGCTAAACCTTAATTAAATATGAGTAGAAGCAGTTCAGTAGTGAGGCGAGGAAAGGAAATTATTTCAGGGCCACCAATCAATCCGTTGATCAAAATATCTGCATACTAATCTCTGGTATAAAGTTACTAGTGTGGTATGGTAAGTGGCTATTGAACTCACTAAGATAAGCTAGCTCACTACAGGTGTCATTATTATTGATTGGCTATTTTTTTTTTTTTTTTTTTTTTTTTTTTTTTAGTAAGGTTCACCCTTTATAAGTCCTGGGGACCACTCAAGGTAGATGGTTATGTTAGGTAATTTGCGTGGATAAGAGTAGAAGATAGTGATTAATCTTAACCTTAAACAGGTTAAGATTGTAGTGATCAGGGAAACATCCTCTTGGGAATCAATTTCACAGAGCAGTAATTCGCGGGAAGAAGTTGTTTGAGTGGAACTTACTTCTCACTAACAGAATATGGGAGGAATGTGGGTGGTTTGCTACTATGTAAGTGGCATGGTGTGTCCTTGCCATCAAGGTTTAAATTGGTGGGACCAGGGAATGTAGTTTGTTTGGGCAGTTTCTGTGAAGGTAGAGATAGAGCAGTTAGAGGCTTGCCACATCCCACCTGTGGGAGAAAGGATGGAGAGTGGAGAATAATTTGTCATCCACAAAGACTGAGATACTTTTGGACTCTATCAGTGCTGGAGAGTGTGAGGTCTAAGCAGCTACTGCCCAAATATGGCAAAAGTATTCCATTTTTGGCCTGATCTGGCTCTTGTAACGGTAAAGGATTGAGTTACAGTGGTTATGGCATTAGCCTCTGACCTTATGATGAATGATTTGAATGTTAATACTATGCACTCTAGCTTCCAGGCATCTTAACCTTAGGCATTACCTTTCCTTTGAAACGAGGCTAGGGACATTACCTGGTATCTGATGCATACCTGAAAGAGGATTCAAGCAATTTTTGTATGGATACCAACCTGCTCTAACCTCTACCTTGTGTCGCATTCGCATTCTACTTGACGTGGGTATGAAGTTAGATACACTCAGCTTCCATATTTTCAATGAAAGAGGTTGTTGGAAATTTTTTAAAGTCTGGAGGTGTGGGATAAGCAGTGGTAGATTGGGAAAGTTAGATTAGTGGGTAGGATTATTCTAGAATTTAGTTTATTTGAATGACGGAATGATATGTAAACTGACAGCAAATTATTATTATTATTATATATTATTAAATAACTATTAATTAATTAGAGTTAAAACAATTTTCTTCTATATCAAAATTTTTTACCACAAATATAAACCTTGCAAATTTTGTTTCTCATGTCTTTATTTATTTGTTTTTCTTTTCTTCATGGATCATTGGAAGCCATGAACTTATTTTGAAAAGGTATGGATAATGTTGACATTTTACACTCATCAAGAACTTGCCTGTTTATTTGTTTGTTGTTCCCAACAAACTATATCCGGCAGAAAGGCCACTGATTGGATGTTTGGAGGTTTTGAGGAGCATGGTAGCACCTATTCCTACTATGGGAAAATAGTGAAAAACCAAACAAAACACCATGGAAATATAAAATAAAACTATTGTCCCATCTTTGTAGCCATATTTATCCAATCCTTCAGTATTTATATACATTTTATGTACACTATTTACATTATTTGGACTATTGTCCTCATCATTGTAGCCATATTTATCCAATCCTTCAGTATCTGTATATATTTCTGAGATGAGGTATTATGTACACTATTTACATTATTCGGACTATTGTCCTTATCTTTGTTGCCATATTTATCTGATCCTTCATTATCTGTATATATTTCTGAGATGAGGTATTATGTACACTATTTACATTATTCGGACTATTGTTCTCATCTTTGTCGCCATATTTATCCGATCCTTCAGTATCTCTCTATATTTCTGAGATGAGGTATTATGTACACTATTTACATTATTCGGACTATTGTCCTTATCTTTGTTGCCATATTTATCTGATCCTTCAGTATCCGTCTATATTTCTGAGATGAGGTATTATGTACACTATTTACATTATTCGGACTATTGTTCTTATCTTTGTTGCCATATTTATCTGAACCTTCAGTATCCGTATATGTTTCTGAGATGAGGTATTATGTACACTATTTACATTATTCGGACTATTGTCCTCATCTTTGTCACCATATTTATTATAACGTTTCGGCCATTGTACACTCCGGCCTTTTTCAGGTGGTTGGAATGTTGAACTGAACCCTTTATTTCACTCACTTGGGTAGACTGTCCTCAAGGACACATGGCATGGTGGATAAAGGTGTTGGTTAGATCCAGTCATAGGACCCAAAGAGTGTGAGTTCAATACCCGGTTAAGGCAGTGGAGAACTTTCAGAGGGAAATTAACAGGAGATAACTGATAACTGACATCCATTAAACATGGCATGTGGGACTAGAACAGTCTACCCCAGTGAGCAAAATGAAGGGTCAGTTTGACATTCCAACCACCTGAAGAAGGCCTGAGCGTACAATAGCCGAAACGTAATAAATATGGCGACAAAGATGAGGACAATAATACCTCATCTCAGAAATATAGACAAATACATTTTATATGTAATTGGAACCATAAAATTGTGTTCAAAATATTTAGATTTCAGTATTAAATAAACCATAGAGGTTGATATACCATTAAACAAAATGGCCAACAATACATATATGTAGATGAAGACATACAATTGCGTTCAAAATATATTTAGTTGAAACCATAAAATTGTGTTACTAATATTTAGATTTCGGCATTAAATGACCCATAGAGTTGTTGATATGCCGCTAAACGAAATGACCAACAATACATTTTATCTGTAATTGAAGGCATACAATTGCATTCAAAATATATTTACTTGAAACCATAAAATTGTGTCCCAAATATTTAGATTTCAGTATTAAATAACCCATAGAGGTGTTGATATGCCACTAAACAAAATGACCAACAATACATTTTATCTGTAATTGAAGGCATACAATTGTGTTCAAAATATATTTAGTTGAAGCCATAAAATTGTTCAAATATTTAGATTTCAGCATTAAATAACCCATAGAGATGTTGATATGCCGCTAAACAAAATGACCAACAATACATTTTATCTGTAGTTGAAGGCATACAACTGCATTCAAAATATATTTTGTTGAAGCCATGAAATTGTTCAAAATATTTACATTTTGAGATTGAATGACCCAGTAATATTGATATGTCGGTAAACAAAACCAAGCAACCAACATGAAGGAACTCTTTCACAACATTAAGCCATATAATATCCTACATTTTCTTAAAGAAGTCAAACTGTATTCTGAAATATAACTTCAACAAAACTACAACATAAAACACACATATCACTCCCTCCAAGTAATTATATCCAAACAAACTGAGTATCATCTACCATGTATTCAATTGTGAAAGCAGAATAACATATATTATTACTTCAGAGCTCCCTAGAAAATTAAATTTCAGCATTAAATGACCCATAAGGAGTTGATATACCATTAAACAAATTATTAATTATTTGTTGTCCCAAATTTCTGCAAGGGCAGTTACCAATTATTGTGTTTGGCTCTGTTGATTTTGGTTCTTGTAAAATCTTGATGTGAATTACTTTGGAATGGTGAAGATCTTACTCATAAAAGCTACTTCGAAATGTATTTTGTCTTTGCCATGCCTCTGAAATTAGTTTCAAAATGATAAGCAAAGACAGCATGTTTTAATTGAGTTATGCAATTCTAAAGGATTAGTTTTGTAGAATTTAAATTTTTTTAGGAAATTTTCACAAAAATAAATAAATAAGCATATAGTTGGAATAAGAACTGGGAATTTGTTACAATGACAGGACTGCTGAGACCGACGAGGATTGAGCATGAGATTCAAATTCATCCCTGATATTACATGTGGCAAATTAATATGAACCCAAAAATGGATGTTAATGTTCTTCATTCGTCATTCTTCATGGATTGCCATCAACTGATTATGAAAAGGGACAAATAATGTTTCATTTTGACTCTTGTTTAGCACTTGCCAAATTTCTAAATGATCATTTTCTTATATTTTTATTTTTTCTTCTCAGAAGTTTGCACAAAGATAAGTGGATTAAGAGTGGGGGATTTGATTTGGTTTGGTTTATTTTGTTTAATGGCATATCAACCTCAATGGGTTATTTAATGCCGACAACATTTTTAATTTCGTATGAATAGAATATGTATTCTTTGGTTTAGATTGGTTTGGTCTATTTTGTTTTATGGCATATCAACTTCAATGGGCTATTTAATGCCGACAACATTTTTAAGATAGATTCGTATGAATAGAATATGTATTCTTTAGTTTAGATTGGTTTGGTCTATTTTGTTTTCTGGCATATCAACCTCAATGGGTTATTTAATGCAGACAACATTTTAAATGAATAGAATATGTATTCTTTGGTTTAGATTAGTTTGGTTTATTCTGTTTTATGGCATATCAATCAATGGGATATTTAATTCATTTTAGGATAGTTTATGAATAGAATATGTATTTTGGTTTATTTCTGTTTTTCTGTTTTACGGCATATCAACCTCAATGGGATATTTAATGCTGACAACATTTTTAGGATAGATTCGTATGAATATAATATGTATTCTTTGGTTTATTTTGTTTAACGGCATATCAACCTGAATGGGTTATTTAATGCTGACAAAAATTTTTATTGCTGGTAATATTTTGTTTCTGGTAATATATTTCCTTCAAAATTGTATTGCTGGTAATAATTTTTAAAAAAAAGTATTGCTGGTAATAGTTAACTATTTGCCCATAGCTGGGACCCTAACAGGTGCTACCACCCCACTAAGAGTTGAGGGAAGAGATTTTTTTTCATTATCAAGAGTGTAACACTTCATAGCAGTACTGACAGCAAGGATTGAACTCATGATCAAGGACTTTGAAAATAACTTTACCAGTGAAATATTTTTATTGTTTAGATCAGAGTTCTTATTACTTCAAATGTTATTATAGTGTACACTTCATATGTAAAATAGTCACCAAGTTCTAATTTCAGTTGATTTCGTTGTATTCACTTAAACCCAACAAATACCTTGGGAAAAGTATGAATCTACCTCTACCCCCCAGCTATAGATTAAATAGTAGGGGTTGTATCAGTAAATCATTATCCCTACATAATTCTTACAATCAAAAATATTTTCTGGCTTTAAATAACTTGTAAAGTGTTCATAAGCTGTAAAAAAAAAAAAAGAAAAAAAAAGTTCATTTCATCTTATTCACAAGATTTAACATTCTGTGAATTTTTGGCTATTTCCAACGTTGGAAAACACCATGAGAGGAAAAAGAGTTACATTACTGAAAATCAGTGGTGGTGTCCTACTGGTTTGCATAAACTGATTCTTACAATTATAACAGGTTAGTGAACTGGTTGTTGGATTATCCACAAATAATCTTATATATTAATAGCCAATGGTCTAGGTAGTTATGTTATGCTCACACATGTCTAGTGAAACTAATAGAAATGCACCCCTACCATAACAATAATGATTTTTGTGATTACTTTGATTATGTAATGAGAAATTACCATAAACATGTTGTACCCAAAAATGATAAAAATATAATTAATACCATTGCTGTAAGTTTTGCAGAGGCTGAAAGACGGTTTTCTGTAATACAATTTAATCCGACAAAAGAAATCGTCTTGAAGTTAAAAATATGGCAAATATTCTGGTCATAAATTTGATAGGTCTTACATTGTATCTTTGGGACTGTAGTGATTCAGTTTGAATGCACCTAAGAAACCATAACACAGCTGATAACACTTGAGTCAAAAAACATCATACTTCTGAACAGAAATATGATGAAAAGAAAATTTCAATCTGGAAATATCTTAATAAATAAATGTTTTCTATTAAATTATGAAACTGGTTTAATTATTGTTAATACTATAAATTGATTTGTTTCCATTCTCAAATTGAAAAGAAAATAAGCAGAATAGGTTCCTAAAGATTACCTGCCTTTATATAATCGGTTCCTGGAAATTTGAGATGCCATTATTGCTGAATGGTATTCTGAAAAATGAGTGGCAACAAGATCTAATGAAGTACATAGCTTCACAAGTTGTGGTGGGGGGTACCTTGAAAAATTCTGCTTTTGAAATCATTGAACAGTGGTGCAAGACTAGTGTCAACCACTCAAACTTTGTTACACTTGTGTACCAATGAAACAATTAAACTGTGTATGATATATATATCTCACACACATCTATCTATCAGGGATGTACCATGTAGGTAGTCAGTGCCTACTATGAATAAAATAGATCAGCAGCTACAATACACACCTAATCCAACAAAATTATGAAGGTTACTATGATTATTATTATGCATAAAATGCTAAATATTTTAATTTTTGTAGATTTGCTACATGAAGGTCACAAGCTGCCTACCCTGAGTAATTACTGACAGCATGTGCCTGATATTGGAATTCATTCCGTATACACCAATTATATACTTGGGGAGATATATATATATATATATATATATATATATATATATACACACACACACACACACACACACCCAGCAATCCTGTCTTTTATTAAATAGAATTAATGGGCAAAAAACAACTGTTGAGAGTTTGGTGAGTCTCTTTACCAAGAATGTTTCCAGTTGTGGCACCAAGATCTAATGAAGTACAACAAGCAGCAGCACACATCAGCAGGCAGGTTAGGTTTAAGGCTCCAAGTTCTCCACAGAATTGTTCTACGGATTCTAGTGAATTAAAGTGTTGATTTGTGAATTTAGTGACAAAATTGAGTTCAATCCCTGGGCTGTGCTGTGTGTACGTAGATTGAGTGGGAACAGGCAAGCCGTAACTGAGCAGTACTAAAAATATGAATTAAATGAGATACCTCTGTAGATTAAATAATGTCAGTCACTCATTGCTTTCCTCTACTTCTCTTGCTTTTTAAGTGTGTCCAGTGAGTGTTAAATTCTCCAGGTCTTCTTTTCTCATTATGTTTCACCCAAAACTTTTTGTCATTTTCATTCTCTTTAGAACTTCTGTTTCTCATGTGTCCATCTATGGTATCAACATTCGTCAGTGAAATGTCTAATCCTTGAACATATTTTTTAACCTATTTTCTGAAAAGTTATTTCTATGTGCCTTGAAATTTCTCTGTCACGTTTTAAGTTGTATGTTCTAAATTTATATTTTTGGTTTATTATTTATAGTTGTAGTATAGGTACCTCCAAAGATTCACTAAAAAATGAGCATACCATGGTGACAAAATGCCTAAAACGTGATCAATACAAAGTTTTGTCCTCAAAATCTTTGTTTTTATTAATAGGAAAGACTAAAAGATATTTTGATTATTAAATTATATTTTTTTTTATTCTTTTTCGAATCTTCAAAATTTTGGTGTAAAGCTTTATCATCAGCAGGTGACCATAAATAAATATGGGAATTTTGAGTGTCTTTTTTTCATTGCAAAACAGTAATTTGGAAATTCTTGCAAAAATCAGATAATTGTCAGATTTTAATTAAATTTTCAGGATTCATTCAGATTTAGACTTTAGTGTTTTTTTTTTTTTTTTTTTGTAATTTGTGTGTGTCCTCCACTTATTGGTGAAAAATTTTTTTTTTTTTTTAAGAAATCAATTAGTTTGGCTGTAAATGTAGAAGAAAACCTACCCTAATTTGTATTTTCTCTCTGGGGTGGGGGTAAAACTGTTAGTGACATACTGATATACCTGCATGACACACAGAAATTCTTTTTTTAGGATCTTCTGTTTATTTGTTTTTATATTTTCGACCATTTTCCAGATTCCCAGTGAAAGTTTAAGTATCAATTGTCCAGAGTTGGAGTACTTTTGGCTTTTATGAGCTGTGATCAAAGTTTTCCTTTTTTTTGTACTTTGTCATTATTTTTTTTTTTTTCTTTTTCCTTTTTTTTTTTTTTTTTTTTTTTTAGTTTTTTTTATATTCTTCTTCATGCATCAGGTGTTTTTATAAAAAAAAAAAATTAATTGCTTTTAGAATAAATATACTGGAATTTTAGTTTAAAATTTTGTAGTCATCATTGTCCACCTCCTAAAGAAAAAAAAAAAAAAAAAAACTTTACTAATCACCCCAGATTAATGTTCTTTTGTTCTCTGGACACTGGGACATTGTTAATTTCAAGCTCTGCGTAAGTGCATAATAAGTGTATCAGAAGTGTATTGTTGAATTATTACTGTGTAACTGTAATTTAATCATGTAATCTCTTTCAATCTGATTGAGCTGTTAATCCAATCCAGTTCTTGAACCATTCAAATTGGACCTTCATTATTGTGACTTGGAGTCACTCAATGGTGCTTTGTGAATGAGTCAGCAAAGAAAAAAAAAAAAGTACTTTCAAACAGGACATAGATATTGTGCAAACTAATAACAATAAGTTGTTGTTGTTTGTTTTGGTCACAAAGTGAAAATAAACTCGGTGGTATAGTAATTGAGTGTTTATTCCCTGGGTGGAGTAGTAGTACATTCAGTGACAACAGGACTAGCATGAACTGAGCTGGACAAAAAAAAAAGAAAAGAAAAAAACTAACAAAATGACCTATCACCAGACATGGACAGCAGTTTCCCAACCCTGTATATTTAATAAAGGGTTAATTTTAAATTTCCTGAAGGTTACTCACATAGATGGATATTTGAAAAAGGCTGAAATCTTGTGATAATAACAATAAAGATTTGGACATTACTTTGACTGTAAATAAGTAATGATCAAATTTTTTTTTTTTTTTTTTTGGACTTTCAGTTTCATCATTTTTTTTTCCCAAATATTGCATCTTTATGCATCATATCATATCCATTTTTTTTTTTTTTTTTTTTAATATTCTGTCTTCATGCATCAGGTGTTTCTTTTTGTTTTGTTTTCTAAAAATTTCATAAAATTTTATTTATGTTAGGCTTGTTTTTTTTTTATGCTTAATACTTCTGGTATTTGTTTTATTTTTACCGTTTAAGATATAGGATTTTTATGTTATTGTAAGGATTTGCCAGATTTATTTTTATTTTTGTTCTGTTGGTTGATGATATGCAACTTAATTAATCTATTATCAGATAAATGGCAAGTTAATTGGTGTGATAATGTAGTGGTTGCATAACCAATATTAAATATATAAGACAATTTGGAAAATGTTTAACATTTTACTGATGAACTGGAATCATATGAAAAAAAACTTTAATTCACTCTAATGATTGCATATATAATGATATAGCAAATAATAAAAACATAGGACTGCACTAAAAATTATTTAATACTAGCTCGTTCTTCAACTTGAAATACAGGGTGTCCATAAAGTTCATGTGCACTTTAAAAAATTTATAACTTTATTTGTATTTGCGATAGAAATAATCTGTAAAAAATGTTATAAAGTTTAATGTACCTAGTTTTAAGTATAGTTAAAATAACTAATGTGATTTCAGGCATTACTGTAAATCAGTTGGCAAATGTTTTCCGTGAACTGCAAAATCGTATTACCCTTTGTATGGAGGACATGTGGAAACTTAAATAAAATTTCAATAAAACCTTAAAAAATATAGATTTACTTCTTTCTAATCCATTTTACAAATTATTTCTATTGCAAATACAAATAAAGTTATAAATTTTTTTAAAGTGCACACAAACTCTATGGACATCCTGTATTAAAACTAGGACTAAAAACTAGCTCTTGTACCTTATATTGGTTTAACATTTACTTAAAAAAAAAAAAAAAATCTAGATGTTGATTTACGAGAGCTAAACATACTAAAATGGAATTTAACTCTAGCTCCGAAATAGCTAATTTGTTAGCTGTGATAAGTATTACTTACTCTAAGTCTATATGACTTTACTATTAGATTTTTATTATGGTACTTTTTTATCTTTTGTGTCTGTAATGTGATGTGGAACATTGAAATAAGAAGAAAAACAGAACTTTATATAAAAGCTTAGGAGTCTGTTCTATTGCTTGTTGTATATTTATAGATTCTTGATAAAATTCAAAGAATCTGCAATGTTATTGGTACTGATCTGGCTTCTATCACTTTCCCACTGTCATAACATAGCTTCCCTGTGCTTATCCATAAATATTTACATTGTAATTGTTTTGATGAACTTCTCTCTATAGTACCTAAACTTTATGAATTTAAGTGCAGTACTAGATTGGCTGCAAGGTCTCTTCATTTTACAGGTGAATTCAATACACTATTTACATTATTCGGACTATTGTCCTCATCTTTGTCACCATATTTATTACAACGTTTCGGACGTTGTACGCTCCAGCCTTTTTTAGGTGGTTGGAATGTCGAACTGAACCCTTTATTTCACTCGCTGTTCTAGTTCCATGTGCTATGTTTAGTGGATGTAAGCTATCAGTTATCTCCTGTTAATTTCCCTCTGCAAGTTCTCCACTGCTTTAACCGGGTATTGAACTCACACAATTTGGGTCCTGTCACTGGATCTAACCAACGCCTTTTATCCATTGTGCCATGAGTCCTTGAGGACAATAGTCCGAATAATGTAAATAGTGTATATAATACCTCATCTCAGAAATATAGACAGTAAATTTGATCTTAATAGTTTCTTCTCTCACACTATAGAACTCTCGGTGCTGTTTTAGTGTGTGTCCTACCATCAGTTTCTGCTTTAGTGTGTGTCCTACCATCAGTTTCTGCTTTAGTGTGTGTCCTACCATCAGTTTCTGCTTTAGTGTGTGTCCTACCATCAGTTTCTGCTTTTAGTGTGTGTCCTACCATGTTTCTGCTTTAGTGTGTGTCCTACCATCAGTTTCTCAGTGTGTGTTACCATCAGTTTCTTTTAGTGTGTGTCCTACATCAGTTTCTGCTTTAGTGTGTGTCCTACCTGTTTCTGCTTTAGTGTGTGTCCCCATCAGTTTCTCTTTAGTGTGTTCCTACCATCAGTTTCTGCTTTAGTGTGTGTCCTACATCAGTTTCTGCTTTAGTGTGTGTCCTACCATCAGTTTCTGCTTTAGTGTGTGTCCTACCATCAGTTTCTGCTTTAGTGTGTGTCCTACCATCAGTTTCTGCTTTAGTGTGTGTCCTACCATCAGTTTCTGCTTTAGTGTGTGTCCTACCATCAGTTTCTGCTTTAGTGTGTGTCCTACCATCAGTTTCTGCTTTAGTGTGTGTCCTACCATCAGTTTCTGCTTTAGTGTGTGTCCTACCACCGCATTTATATCCTACATTATTAAGGCATTGTTCTTTTTTCCTCGATATGTTAAAAAACATTCAGAATGTTTTTATTTAAAAGATTCAAATATCTTGCTTTATTTCTTTTTAGTCAAATTTCTTATTTTATAATTTTTTTTTGATTTTAAATTTTATAATACAACAGTAAATGGCATTCCTCTCTCCGTTTTTTTCTTTTCCCCTTATGTTAGATAATGCAGGATACAAATATGGTAGGATACACACTAAAGCAGCACCAAACTCTCTTCCAGCTTCTTGCTTTCCAGTCAACTTACATCTTCAAATGCAATGTTAATCGTTTATCTTCTGTCTTCTTATTCTGATTCTATTTTTAGTGTTCATCTCTCCTTAATAATTTTTTTTTCTCATTCTCTCTCCCTCAATAACCCCTTGCAGCTTAGTGGCTTTATTGCATTTCTTGGGGTAGAATGATTAAAAGAAAAAGAAAAAAGAGAGATGGCAGTCATCAAACAGGCTGCTTGAGAGACAGTGAACATTTTTTTTTTTTTTTAGTCTCCAAGATAAAATTAAACGTTGACCCCAAACTAACACCATAAATTTTGTTTCTCGTTGTTATTTTTATTTACTCTGTTTAGTTTGACACAAGGACACGTGTACAGTATACCCAGCGAGGACAGAACTCGCTCCTCAGTAGTAATGTTCAAACTAGCTTCACAAACCTATACCTTACAGTACACCAAAGCTCTCGTTTACGAGACAGAGAAAATGTAGTTTAATAATTTTTTTCATCTTTTTAGGCTTCCGTACTTTAAAATTATGGACGTTAACTTTGGTAAAAAAAAAAACAAAAAACAAAAAAAAACAACTGAAAACCCCCACCAAGTTTAATACGTCATAATGGAAAATGGGGGTAGTTAGTGGGAGTAAGATTGTATTTTGCTTATCTTGCAAGTGGAAAGAGGGTCTGCTTGTTTTGAAAATCGACGTTTAATTATCATGGCTTTTCAGGACTCGAACATTGATTATCTCATACACTATACTACTCTCTAGTAGTTAGATAAAAAAAACATCTCTCTCTCCTTTCAAAAGATAATTTATTCTTTTCGTGGTAAAACCCACTTTCTTGGACCAGGAGGAGTCGAGTTTTTAATTTTAAAATGTAACAAAATTTTTAACGTTTTTTTTGTTATTTTTTAAAATTTTAATTTTATTTTAACCTTTTGTCAAAATGATTTTTGTTAAAGCAAAAATAATCCCCCCCCGATATTTTTAGATTTTACTGCACGCGTTAATTACAGCCAGATAAAATTGGGCATCTGAAAACAACTACTATGGTTTGCAAAGATCTCGTCTTTCAGACAATTATTACTCCAGTCCAGTCGTGTGTTTTTAAACTTTAAACTAGAGATGCTTATCTTGACTTTGTGCCAGGTTAACTAAAATACCCACATACATGCAGAGTAGATAATAAATTAGTTTTAATTTCATAACCTGACCTATCTACCTCCGATACCCAATTTTCAGAATTTTTTTTTTATCCATCATTCTTTACCTAACGCCGTTAGGTCCTAACCATATGCAAATAAATATGAAGTTGAGGAATTTTGAGGAAAAATGTCTAAGCAATACCTATTCCACATCAGTATTAATTTTGGGAGACAAGAAATCTATTTTAAATGAAAAAATAATTAAAAAAAAATGGTAATTAAATTACAAGAAGGGTTACCGTTTTGGTTTGGGGTTTATTTTAAACCGAAGGATAATATTATCCTCGAAAAAAAGAAAAAATACATACAATTATTTGAAACCAAAGTTAGTTTTTTCTTTTTTCTTTTTTAAACGTTTATTATTACAAAACAAATATTTGCTTCCATCGGTAAAAATAAGTAATTTATTAGGTTGATATTTGATGCTCCAGAGTAAACGTTAGCATAGGTTGGTGAAAGAAGAAAACAGATTGTCCTAGCTAAATAGTGACAGATGTAGACAGAGAAATTCACGTTTGTCTTAGAGAACAAAAGTTTGGTTTATAAAGAAAGCTAATTGCAAGAAGCTCGATCTTTACGGCTAGGTCAAGTTTGTCAATGTATAGACGACAAATATAATAAATTAAGTAATAATTTAATATATATAAAAAAAGACTTTGTGTAGAAGAAATAAAAATCGTGCTTTAGTTAGCATTTTTAATGTAAATAATTAGGTTCGTTGTTACAGAATTTATTGTTTTTTACCAAATGAGCCGCGTCATTTCTTCATGCTATTGTCGTAAGCAATGATAGCAGTTGTGATCTGAGATATTGTTGGGTGTTGACTGTTGACCCTTCCTGTATCTTTTATTTGTAGTACCTAGGACTCAGTGACTCTTACTCTTTGCTGTAGTAATAATAATTTAAAAGAAAAAAAAAACAAAAAAAAAGCAGGAATAGTAAAATTTAGATACAAGTATTTTTTTATTTTTTTTTTGAAGTATTTTCAGTTCACGCAATTCTTGCAACCGTCTTATGTGCTTTCTTCTGTGATATCATAAAATGCGTAAAAGTCTTCTTGCTAAAAAGAAAGTGGGTTCTGCATATAATTTATTTTTAGCTTTCGTTTAAATCTCTTAGAACTGTTTCGTTTCTTTTTTTTTTTTTTTTTAGACTCTCAAAGAGGTTTTGAACGTTTAAGTAGTCACATCAACTTCAGTGTCCTCTTTAGAGACTTGCTCGTATTCTAAAAATATTTATTTTTGGAGAAAATAATTAACGATTATTTTCGTTGTATTTTATTTTTAGCACTTAGACTACAAGTGTTTATTTACATCACGAAATTAGGAATTTTTCAATGCTTCCCCAAATCAAAGGCTTATTGTCATGGTTCGTTAACAACGGGCACCTTGTTGATAAAAAAATTTAAACTTTTTCTATTTATTAATTTTAATTTTACTCTGACTTCCCTATATTTTCTTTTTCATTTTTAATTAATGAGGTCTATATCTGCATCATAAATTAATAAATTCTGGAAAATAATTTAACGTAATTATTATTATTATTACCTCGAAAAAGCGAATGCTACGATTTGAAATGAAATTGTGAATTTTGTTAGTAAAAAAAACGTAAAACTTACATAACCAAATAAATTTTATGTTAAAAACATTAGAATTAGATTAGATCCTATCTGATTTTTGGACAAAGACAAAAGTAGAGAATGTAAATAATTTAAAATTTATTATCTAGGGAGAGAGAGAGAGAAAGAAAAAAGAAGCAATTTGTATGAATTCGTACATTTTTTTAAATTAAAATTAACAATGCTTTTCCTGCTTTTCTTTTAAGCTTTAAACTAAAGTAAAACGAATTATCTGTGTAAATCCACCAAGCCGACCCTTTCACTTTATGTAAAAATTGTAACTTGTTTATGTCTCCATTGCGAATAATTACCTTTACAGATGATAGTGGAGGGGACGAGGTGATACTGCCATTCCATTCATTTAAATTATTGGCTTATTTTTATTTAATGTTGGGATTCAAAAATTATATTAATAGAAATTTAAGATAAGATGTACATATTTTGAGCAGTTTCGTTTTAGAGAGTTTTTTTTTAAAAAAAATCAACCTAATTTTTTCTCTCTGCTGAAAACGTCTCTCGTTCTCTTATTGTAAATGTCTGGCTTAATTTATACGGGAACCTTAGTAGAAAACACTTAGAGTATCGTTCGTTGTTGAGGGCTTGATTTGTGCTATAAATTAACTTAAAGGTATTGTTTGTTTAAAATTTTCAGTTTAACAGTATTTGTGTACTGTAAACTGTAAAATAAAAGTATAAATTAAATTACGACTCGCGTTGCGTTAGTCTTTCTTTAGGCCTTTTGTGTTTATTCCCCAAAATTCCATTATCACTTTGGTATTTAAATTGAAATTTATTTAAAATGAAGCATAAATAAAAATAAATAGTGAATTCTTTTTCTTTTCTGTCAGTTTCATCCTATTCAAATAATTATTATTTTGTGACTATAAAATCTTATTTAAAATAATAATAAAAAAGAACCTTTGACAGCAGTCTTTTTCTCTCTTCTAAACACAGATAAATCTCGAAATTTTAGAGATTTAAAAATGCTTTTCTTGCTCTTAAAGACTGTCTTCCAACTTTGACAGTTATTTTTACTATAATAAAGTTTTCTTTTAAGTGATATTTTTTTCTGAAAAAAAAAAAAAATTATATCGGTGGCCGTCACGCACTAAAAATCTTAAAAATTTTATTGTAGAACATCTTAATTTGGGTTTTTAATTGCAAGGAAATAAGAAAAAAATTAATAAAAATACCTTTTTTACAAAAAAATTTAAGTATTTTTTAAAAACTTTTATTTAATATTTATTAAATAAAAATTTCTCAATCGTCTTTTAGTGTCATGAAGAAAAAAAATTGAAATATGCAATTGATTTCGTTAAAAAAAAAAATTAAGTAATTTACCACAAATTTAAAAAAAAATATATATATTATAGCATTTCTGGCGAAAAAAAAAAATTGCATCTGAGACTTAAAATAAACTGTCACCTCCACACCCGAGAAGGTCGGCAAATATGAATGAAGATAATTTCAGTCAACCATGCCTTTTTATGACACAGCAGTAGCCGAGTCCACATAGACTTAGTAAAGAGCACCAGTTTGCATACCTCATATGAGACACGTGTTAAAAGTCCGCTTCCTTGTTTATTTCAACAGTAACCCCAATTTATTGAAGTTTTACAAAAATCACATTAGAAAAAAAATCTACCTATATAACATTTAAATTAATTAATTACATCAATTCTTATTTGTATTTTTATTTTCCTTAACGAATGAACCTGTTGAGTTTAAAAAAAAGAAAAGAACGTGTTTCTTGTTTTAATTATTCTTTTAAAACGTAATTTTATTATTATTCAAATAATTACTGTATTTAAGTTAACAGAATATCTGTGTTGTTTTCACAATTTAGTCAAGTGCTTGTCTGTCCTTTTTAGTCGCTTCTTCTTGTCTGTCATTAATTCTCAGCCATGTTGGTCATGCATTGTCAAAATCTACCTTCACAAAGAAAGATTCCTGGTCAGTCGTTTGTTAAATCCATGTCTCACATTGGTAATAACGTCTTGTTTAATAGGCTTGACAACATTTTTGCTTTCTTTCCTTTTTATGTTTTTTTTTTTTTTTTTACAGAAAAAATATCAGTCATTTTATTTTATATGTTCCATACGTTGTTATACTGAGCTTATTAAAATATTTTAACAGCATTTTTTTTTTTGCGGGGGGGGGGAATTCATTTTGAATGCCTCTTCTCTTCTTGTCTTGAAGATCCAATATCCTTTGATTAAACCGCAAAACCAAAAAATATAGTGATGAATTTTAAGAACATATCTTCTATCTTTTGTGTTTTTTCTTAAAGAAAAAAAAAATAGTAAAATACTAGAGTGAGAAATTTTTTTTTTAGCATACCTCATATAGTGAACGAAAACTAAAACACTTTTTTTGCCAGTATCATAGGAAACATTTTTTTTTTTTTTTTTTTTTTTTTTTAAGGGAC
Source organism: Acanthosepion pharaonis (assembly GCA_903632075.3). Lineage (NCBI taxonomy): Eukaryota > Metazoa > Mollusca > Cephalopoda > Sepiida > Sepiidae > Acanthosepion > Acanthosepion pharaonis. The sequence goes on from CAHIKZ030000791.1 coordinate 2,200,260, forward strand.
ATGGCCTTTTCTTTTTTGGTGTAATTATCTTAATTTTTGGAACATTAAAAAAAATGGAAAGTTATTACATAGATTTTAAATGAAATGAAAGAAAACAAAATAGTGTTTTGTTTTGTTTTATCATAAATTGAAAATAAGCAGAAGAGAAGCTCATTAAAAAAAAATGGAAATTTTTGATCTGTAAATTATCTTTGTTGCTGTATGCAACAAAAATAAATCATAATATATTCGTATAATAAGTCTGGCACATTTCATTTCTTTAGCATTCGAAAAATATACTAAATTATCTCCCTTAGATTACTTTACCTAACCTCATATTCTGACTATGCCAATAATTTTTTTTTATGAAGATTCTGTCGCAACTTTTTATTTCTGATGGAAAATTTTTCATTTGTGCCCCCCACTTCCAAATAAAAGTATCGTCAAAATATGAGCCTAGTATGCAATCTAATATGAGTCTGGTATCTGGGGTGTTTCGGACGCTAAAATAGAAAACAAAGAAGTGATTTTTTTTTTTTTTTTTTTTTAGCATTCTGACCCAAATACGATAAATTATTCATGACAGGAGTCCTGTGGAATTTTTACTCATTGCAAACTCTCATTGTTACATAGTTCTGTTAAATATCTTTTTTATTTTACTCTTCTTCTTACTGTTGCATCTGTGGATCTACTCATTTTAGAAGCAGCACCATTGATTTCTGGGGTTTATATTTAATGAAATTAATTTAATTATTCTTAAAAACTGTTCTTTTAACATTTTAGAACAAACGAAATCAACATTGTGTGTCTTTATATTAAATTATATTATATTATATTAAATTATATATATATATAATTATGTTTTTTTTTTAGTGTTCTGAATTTAAAATGTTGAAAACCTAAGGTTTTTATTACTATTTATAAATACATATGTTGCAAAATAAAATTCTCACGTTTGTCTTGATAAAGACTGTGGACAAAAGACATTGGTAAAAAAAAAAGTTTCTTTCAATGCACGTCAACACAAGTGAGTACATGGCCATGTGCGTACGAACACAAACAATTAGGAAAAAATATTTACACCAATGATAAGTGCATAAAAAAGAAATATTGAAAAATATAAGCAGGCAGTTGCTAATATCCCCTGAAGATGGGGTCCGTCTACAAAAGTTTGGAGTCAGGATGCTGAAGGTTACATCCATCAGCTAAGTAACAAACTTTTATTTACACTATTCAGACTATTGTCCTCATCTTTGTCGCCATTTTTATTACAATGTTTCGGCTGTTGTACGCTCTGGCTTTCTTCAGGTGGTTGGAATGTTGAACTGAATCCTTTATTTTGCTCACTGGGGTAGACTGTTCTAGTTCCCCGTGCCATATTTTAATGGAAGTCAGTTGTCAGTTATCTCCTGTTAATTCCCCTCTCCAAATTCTCCATTGCCTTAACCAGGTATTGAACTCACACTCTTTGGGTTCTGTCACTGTGTTAGTAAGATCCAGTGACAGGAGTGTGAGTTCAATACAAATATATATATATATATATATAGATAATATTAGTGGAAAATATACATACATATGAAAAATATATCTAAAAAATTCCCATACATGTATATTTTCAGAAAAAAATCTTTCCAAGAGGAAGGATCCAGGTAGAACTCAATGTCTAAGACAGAGTAAGGATATAATAAAAAGGCTTAAACACTAATATTTCATGTTCATAATTTATTCCATTGGAATCGTAAATACGATCCAAATCATCAGACCTACAAATTCAAAATGAAAACAGAAAAAAACAACTCCGGAAATCAAAACAGAATTTAGAGAAAGTGTAAGTATGAGGATGAGTGACAGAGAATTTTTGGAGATATGGGTGGGGTGGATTTAAAAAGAGGAGAGAAAGAAAGTCGACGGATGTCTAATACATAAAGATACATTTCGTGGTGACATATACACACCACAGACAATTGGGATAGGAAGGGAAAAAAAAAAAAAAGGGAAAGGGTGGGGGAGAGGGATGGGACGAAGGAAAATAAAAATTGTGTTTACTTAAAATTTAAAATCAAATATAAATATATGAAGATGAATATAACGATTGTCTCATTTCGCAAGGACCAAATATTTCTATGTTCAAAAACACATACAAATACACAAAAAAAAAAAAAAAAACATATACAAGTAGGTACATACACTTAGGCATGTACACACACACACACCCAGACATACGTGTACATGCACATACATACACATACACACATATATATATATACATATACACATATATATATATATATATATATATATATATATATATATATATATATATATATATATGCATACACATACACAAACATACATACATATATATATATACAAAAACCTAAAAATATATTCACATATCCACACATTAGCAGCATGATTGTATGACTCATACAGCAATTGCTATCACTTGACTTAAAATATTTTTGTCCTTCCTTGCCTTTAAAGGAGTGCCCTTTGCCGTGCTAATGTTGCTACATGCCTTACTTCTTGCCTATCTCACACTGTGAATTTTTTCTAAGCTCTATACTAAACATTAAATCTGTTACGAAAAGAGAACTAAACAAAATGAACACAAAACGATCAGCTTTAAAAAAGGAGTCGTAACTGGAAAAATCGAATGAAAAAAGAATGTTAACGACAAATACTTTTTCACACCCAACCCATTTCTGCGGAATCAGAATCAACGTTGAGTTTAAGCAAGTGATGAGCAATTTGGAGTAAAGTACCGTGCAGATTTAAATTTTTCCCACTTGTGACGAATGCAGCTATCGATTTTTATTGCATGCTAGTTAACATTCGTGTCAGTCAGCTGTTGGCCAGTAGAATCTTCCTGCCTATTCGTGGCAGCCAGCTATAGGCTCTCACTTTGGCCAGTAGAAAATGGACGCAAACTACATGAAAACTGCCGTAGAAGCATGAAAAAATCGATTATTTCCACTATCGATGGGAGTTGGGAAATGCAAAGTCGGTCTTGGCCTTCCTGCTAACTTGCAGCATGTAAATTTTGGTGCAAATCCGTTGAAAATTGCGGCCGTGCATTCATTACACACACGCACACACACATCCTGCCTTTATATATATATATATATATATATATATATATGGTGGGTCGGTGGTTAGAATGTTCACTTTCCAACTATGAGACCTGAATTTGTCAGGAGGGGACTTCTTTACATTATTGGTCTGGAGTGGTGATACCAGTGCATTGTGTTGCAGTTTTTTGTGTATATGTATTTACTAGTGAGCTAGCCTAAATGAGCTGACTCATTTTATAGTTCACCAATAGAAGGGTTAACCAATCAGAAAGCTCAAAATATTCACTGCGACATGTATAAAGGCAGCCATTCTTTTTTTTTCTCCCAAATTGTCTGCACTGCCAACCTGATATTGAAGACCTAAAGAATTATTTAACAACCGCTACTTTCTCTGAATCTTCACTGCCGACCTCTGATATTGAACAGATTACGGACTTCACTGGATTTCATATTCAGAGACTGCGGCAAACATGGTCAACACATTGCACCTTTGGAAAGTGCCTGAAAACTATGCCGTGGGTAGACAGAACTGTCTGAAAACTGTAGATGGTTGTGCTAGCATAAAGTCACAAGTCATTGTGACCGAGAGTTTGCACGTACTAGTGTTGTTCAAACTGCTGATCATGTCAGATGATGTGCTCTCTCCCAGTAACTGTAACTACATTCCATTTAGGGCTCTGTAGCTGTTGAACAAACACAAATGTACCTGAATAGGTGTCTGTGGCAGGAATTGATTAACTGCACTAACAGACTAGTGTGCTTGGAAAATGAGAGTAGTCGGCCATTACATATATTGTTTTCAGAGTATGAGGGTTCAACATCTTCTACCTTTGATGCCTAACTCATATCTGTGTTTTTAATGACTTTTAATGCCAACTTGAAACCAATGTACAGGACAAGGAACAACACCCCTTTAACAACAGCAGGATTGTTGGAGTTGTATTCAGTATTTTGCTTTGTAGTATGTAGACATTCAGTGTGTCATCTCTCTGTAGTTAATAGTCGCAACAAGCTTGGTTCAGTACAGGTCAAATTCTATAGAACCTCTCTCCTGCTTGTCTGTGTGGCTCACCTTTCATTCGGGTTTCTGACCATGCATTCAAATCAGCAAGAACCATGTATGTGCTTTACCTAAATTGCAAATGGCTGCTCTGACTGGGCAGGTGAGACATCATGGCTTCTAAGCCACAGGTAAGTTATAATTCTTTGGTCCTATTTCACCACGCTCTCAAAAGCTTTAAATGTCTTTAATACACATACTCCTCTACTCGACACAATTAAAAACCACTTTTCCAAAGGACAAGAAAGCAATATCAATGGAATCCAGATTTTGCTTAAGTTTATCCTTGAATCTCAACAGGAGTCTTCCCACTTTCTGAGAACTGACATACAGTTGGAAGTCCATGAGGATTTTCATCATTCTTGTGGTCACATGACCAGCTCAGTAAAGTTGTGATTACATTAGAAATGTCTCTATACCATCAATTCCGAACTTTGAAAACAGATTAATATAAGATGTTTTGTCTTCCAGATCAACATGGTTCTGGCAGAGGGTCCAGGATTCAGAGGGTTCTAATTATTATGATTTGGTATACATTTAGCTTGGTTTCCAAAAAAATCTCTCCAATATTTCACAGCTGATATTAGACCTTTTCAAAACAATCTATATCTTTTGAGTTGTGAAATGATCTTATCGTCAAGAGAGGCTGAATTGTTGATTTCACTTCCAAAGTACTTAAATGATTTTGAATATTTAAGTTCTTTACCATCTGCAGTAATTGGCTTGGATGATAGTGTGTATTGAAGGGGGTTACCAAATATTATATACATACTTTTGTGATGTCAACAAACACTTGTTGCCACTTTTGTAATGCTTGTTGTAGTAGACTTTATAATTGCAAATACAACTATAGTACGCTGTTGAACTATGCTTGTGTCAGATGCCTTTGAATATCACTCACACTAATAGTACTTGCTTGACAATACTCGCTTGAATAGTAACCCGTATGGTGATCCAAGTAGAGAAATAGTGTAGTGAATAGAGTAGAGAATAGTGGTCCATATAGTAATAGAGGGTAGAGTAGAAATGGTGATCCGTATAGTAATAGAGGGTAGAGTAGAAATGGTGATCCGTATAGTAATAGAGGGTAGAGTAGAAATGGTGATCCGTATAGTAATAGAGGGTAGAGTAGAAATGGTGATCCGTATAGTAATAGAGGATAGAGTAGAAATGGCGATCCGTATAGTAATAGAGGGTAGAGTAGAAATGGTGATCCGTATAGTAATAGAGGGTAGAGTAGAAATGGTGATCCGTATAGTAATAGAGGGTAGAGTAGAAATGGTGATCCGTATAGTAATAGAGGGTAGAGTAGAAATGGTGATCTGTATAGTAATAGAGGATAGAGTAGAAATGGCGATCCGTATAGTAATAGAGGATAGAATAGAAATGGCGATCTAAATAGTGATAGAGAATAGAAGTAGCAATCTGAATAGTAATAGAATAGAAGTAGCAATCTGAATAGTAATAGAATAGAAGTAGCAATCGTTAGTCATCAGCTACCTCCTACAAATATGCATTTCCTCTATGGTCATGTGATCCACTTAATTCAATAATGGGATAGCCTGTGTTTGATCACTGCTGATCTATGTTCAAACTCAATTGTCGACAGCGACACTTTATTCCTATATAACACATACTTTGACTGTAGTTTAAGTTGGTGTACCACTTTAGTGTTTTTGATATTGTTAAGCCAAATGCCTTGCATGCATTAGAAATTCTATTCATAATCTCTTGAAGTTCACAAAGAGATATTTTGCAACCAGATCATCAACTATTATTTATTTTTAATCATTTCACTTCTGACAAAGGCAATAAAGCCACTAGAATGCAAAGGGTTACTGAGTCTTAGAGAATATGAGAAAAAGAAAAACATTATTAAGGTGAAAAAAAAACCCAATAAAAGAGCAGGAGTTAAGGGATAATGATTGACATTGCATTTAAATTTTTGAAGATTAAGGTTAAGTGGGAAGTAAGAAGCCGATAGACAAGTAAGAAATATGAAAAGAGAAACTGTTAGCATAGAACTGACGGTCATATCTAACCATTTTAACTGTAAAATAATGAGACCTAGCTGCCAATCTAGTACTGCGCTTAAATTCATAAAGTCTAGGTACCAAAGAGGAAAGCTCATCAGAACAATTGCCATGAAAATATTTTTAAAATATAGGAGATAACAAATAATACTGTTTCTTGTTAAGTTCTTCACTTTGAATTGCCAATGATTAAATAGCACACCTGAGGTATGAAGCTGGAACTTAATGCCAGTCTTTGAAATTCTGAGTGTCAAATCAAGTAAAATAGAGAAATAATTGGTAAAAAGTATAGAAGCGCTGATAGAACCTTGTTTTCTTTTAGTAGATTAGTAGCACTTGTATTAGTAAATCATTATTTCCAAAAATTCTAACAATTCTAAAATGTTTTCTGGCTTTAAATAACCTGCAAAAGGTTGATATGCCATAAAAAAAACCCACCAATGAATGAATCGATCAATCAATAAATCTAGAAATTAGATTAAGAGTAGTAACACTAACCAACCAAACAGGACCTGGATCAAAATTATTACTCTGATGATTGATTCGTGTGAAACTCTGTAACAAAATGCTGAGTGAGTGAGCGAGCTAAGTTCATTGCATTTACTTTCATGCAAATACCCTTGAGAATGGTATGAACCCATTTACCTACAGCTATGGGTTAGCTACAGGGCAGACTGGGCTCTTTATACTTGGTTGGCAACCAGTCTAGGAGGAGAACAACTCTGAATTGAAAACCTAATGAGGACTGTTTGGTGACATCAGGGCACACTTGGGAACCGGTTCTGTTATCAGTTTTTCCAAAAAGTTTGGCTGGTTCTGCACAAGTCTTCATTTTAATCTAATTATTTTTACTATTTTTATATTCTGTATATATGCACATACACACAGATAAGTGCATTGGCGCATACGCACACGCATACACTATAAAGAAATAACTTGTGCATATAAAAAAGAAAAATCAAGGAGTATAGCTGTCAGTTGCTGATACCTCCCCCACTCCCCAGACGAGTGGATGGAATAATTCCTGGAGGGTCTGTCTACGAAACTCTGGAATCAGGATGTTGAAGGTAACATCAATCAGCTAAGTTTCTTGAGAGACCATGGATCTGCACTTGTAGAGTTATGCACTCTACAGAACGAGGGCTTGAGCAGGAATTTTTTTTTTATGAGAGATCGACAGTTGCCCATGCACCATGTTTGTCCTCTTCATGTCACTAATGTTGTCCATGGGAAAGTCAGAGACCAGTACAACTTGGTACTGGTATTGTTGCAGGAGTTACCAGAACAAAATCAAACATGACATTGGTTTGTCTTAGAGATTCTAGCTCTGGGTTTGAATTCAAAGTTGTCCTTCTCCTCCTAGTCTGGTTGACTACAGACTGCTCTATTATTTACCGATAGTTGGAAGTTTTGAATTCAGTTTTTCCTTCTCCTAGACTGGTTGCCACCCTAGGATATAGAACCTAGTCTGTCCTGCTATTTATCCATAGCTGGGGGAAGAAGAGATGGATTCATACCTTTCCAAAAGGGATTAGTATGTAAGTGAATGTAATAAACTCTGCTCTTCAATTTCTCAATCTGAGCCACAATCCATTACTTCACCATATTTTTTTTTTTTTATATATAAATTTAAAAAAAAATATTATACTTACCCACACATTTGTATCACCAAAACATAAATTTATATTAGGTGTGTGGAGCAGTTAATGGCAACTTCTTTGAAAAATAGAGACTGAATACTCAGTGGAAAACTTCGATTTATTTTAATCATTTCACCCCAAGTAAGGCAATAAAGCCACTAGGATGCAAAAGGTTATATGGCATGAAAGAGAATAAGAAGACTTTAGTGAGGTTTGGTTTGTTTTGTTTTACAGCATACCAACCTCAATGGGTTATTTAATGCCAACAAAATTTTATTGTTGGTAATATTTTGTTTTGTCAAAAATGTATTTCTGGTAATTTTTTCCTTCAAAAATGTATTACTGGTAATAATTTTTTTTAAAAAAAGTATTGCTGGTAATATTTTTTTCCTCAAAAATGTATAGATTGTAATATTTTTTTTCCTCAAAAATGTACAGATTGTAATATTTTTTTTCCTCAAAAATGTACAGATTGTAATATTTTTTTTCCTCAAAAATGTACAGATTGTAATATTTTTTTTCCTCAAAAATGTATAGATGGTAATTTTTTTTTTTCCAAAAATGTATTGCTGGTAATGTTTTTTTTGTTTTTTTTTTTTCAAAAATATTGCTGGTAATAGTTTTTTTCTTAAAAATTTATTAGTGATAATAATTTTTTACAAAGTATTTCTGGTATTAAAACCTATTTTTACACAGTGTTTTGACCACAGTTTGGGGGTTAACTATTTGCTCATAGCTGGGACCCTAACAAGTGTTACCACTCCAGGTCAGGGTGGACCTGGGAACACCAGCAATTAAGAGGTGACTCCATGCTCAAAACCACGTGATCAGAGGCCTTGCTGCAGGACATAGTTTATCGTCTTACCCAGATCGCGGGTGTAGTTTATCGTCTTACCCAGATCGCGGGTGTAGTTTATCGTCTTACCCAGATCGCGGGTGTAGTTTATCGTCTTACCCAGATCGCGGGTGTAGTTTACCCAGATTACCCAGATCTTACCCAGATCGCGGGTGTAGTTTATCGTCTTACCCAGATCGCGGGTGTAGTTTATCGTCTTACCCAGATCGCGGGTGTAGTTTATCGTCTTACCCAGATCGCGAGTGTAGTTTATCGTCTTACCCAGGATGGACTTTAGTGAGGAGAAAAGACTGGGATTCAAAAAGACAGAGGATGGCGATTGATGTTGCATTTAATTTTTTGAAGATTGCAGGTGGCCGGGAAGTAAGAAATTGGAAGGGAGTTTCACAATCAAAAAGTGCGAGTGTGTGTATGGGGGGAGGGAACGGTTAGAATAGAACTGATGGTTATATCTAGCTAATTCTACTGTAAAATTATGCAACCTAGTTGCCAATCTAGTACTGCACTTATGTTCATGCATTTGAGACACTAGAAAAAGAAGAATTGCCATGAAAATAGTCGGATGGATGACTGAATACGAGATGCGAGGTTGGGATCAGTTATATTACAGATCCTTCTTTGAATTTGGTTAGATTTGTGCAAGGGGGATTTTATGTTGTGCTGGAAACTTTTGAATATTCCTGATATACTTTACAGAGCCTTCTTTGAATTTTGGTCAAGAATCTTGAGATATATAGTAGGAACACCAGACCAGATATGGCAGCAGTATTCAATGCATGGATGAATGGTAGATTTATAAATATGCAAAAAGAGGGATTTTATTTTGTGCTGGAAACTTTTACATACTCCTGATATACATTACAGAGCCTTCTTTGAATTTTAGTCAAGAATCTTGAGATATATAGTAGGAAAAGCAGACTAGATATGGCAACAGTATTCAATGCTTGGATGAATGGTAGATTTATAAATGTGCAAGGGAGATTTTATTTTGTGCTAGAAACTTTTACTCACTCTTGATATATGTGAATATGTGAGTGAGACAATTATGGACTGATTCTTGGTTAAAAAGCTACTCATGGCATATAGCGTCCTCTCCCTCTGCAACTGATTGATCGATTATCCAAAATCAATCATTGATCTTGCATTTTTCGATCAAGTTAAAAAAAGATATTTGATAGACATTCGTTTTTCTCGTCTGCTACCAATACTTTTATCTCTGATGTTCACATCTCCCCCTTTGTGTGTCCCACCTCCATAACTTATTTTTTTATTAAGGTATTGGCTGCAAATGTTTGGGTCTTTGGTTTTCATTAATCAATAAGTATACCGCAAAGAAGTCATGCTCACTTGGCTAGATTGATGTGTTTACCCCAGGGCTCAAAATTAACAGCATATTTTTATTTAAATACAATTGAATATATTTTTTATATTCATAAAACAAACTTGTAACTTGAAAAAAGAAATGGTGTCAAAATTACAGTTTTACTCTTGACAGTTATTATTTTAACTACCTTCACTCTTTGACAATGTTTATTATTTTAATGATTATTAGAATTGTCATAAAACTTAAACATATGAAAGTGAATTTATACATTTTCTTTGTTCTTCAGAATTGACGGCAAAAATAGTAAACACTATTTATTTGAGTGTTTATTGTATTGCTTTGCTAATTGCCAATTGACTCAAACTTTATAAAATGGTAAATAAGTATTGCATTATAATTGCTTCACATATTTTAATAGTTTAGCAAATGTTTATAAATTTATGAATAAAAATATATTTTCATATTTATTTCTTTATAAATTAGTAAATGATAAATATTGCATTAGTTTTAATTTTATTACTTTTTAGAATGATATGAGTATAAAATTATTCTTGTATAAATTCACTTTCATCATATGTTCAGGTTTTATTCCAATTCCAATTATCGCTTTTTAAAACAATAAACATTGAAGGTAGTTAAAGTAATAGTGGTACCAATAGAAAAAAATGGTCTTTTGACACTCCATTTTTTGGTGAATATAAAGGTTCAAGTTTGTTATTCATTCATTTTTAAAACTTTTTTTTTTTTTTGTGTTTTTTTTTTTCAATTTATTTCCTAAACATTTTAACAGTGTTTTTATTATGCTGCAGATATGTGGGTGACGTAATGTATAATGGCTCAGAATGAGAAATCATTCTCTTGGAAAATGTATAAATTCGCCACTCTTTTCCCCCAGGTATGGGTTGAATAGCAAAACAGACTGGGTCCTATAGCCTTGGTTGGTAACCAGTCTATCGCAGAACAAAACAGCAATCTACTGTGGCAAATCTGCCTAGTCATTCATGAATCGAAATTCAAAAGATTGATCAAGCGTGTATCACATGTGGTGCTTGACTGACTTATTATGCTACTAATAACTAATTAATAATATTTTTTTAACTTTTTATTTTTGTTAGTTGTATAAAAAACAAACTGTTTAGAAAATAAATTTAAAAAAGGTTAATATATTAAATTTAAAAAAAATGAATAAATGCAAAAGCATTAGTTAAATTTTATTGTAATTTTTATGAAAATGACAAAGCTAAAAAAATTGATTTTGTAGTGAGTTCAACTTTTTTCAGAATGATTGAAGTTATTTTTTTCCTTTCTTTCTTCATTTCTTTCTTTCTTCATTTCTTTCTTTCTTCATTTCTTTCTTTCTTTCTCCATTTCTTTCTTTCTTTCTCCATTTCTTTCTTTCTTTCTCCATTTCTTTCTTTCTTTCTCCATTTCTTTCTTTCTTTCTCCATTTCTTTCTTCATTTCTTTCTTTCTTTCTTCATTTCTTTCTTTCTTTCTTCATGTATTTTAGCATTTGGTCATGATGTCTTGTTTTGGTTGAAAATGAAACAAGTGTGCATAGAACAAATATATTTTAAGGTTTCGATGATGGCTTGTGGTTTGAATTCCAAGAAAAGTTTTTGCAATGATGAGTTAATTTTATCATTTTCTCTTTCTCTCTCTCTCTCTCTCTCCCTTTTTTTTTTTTAAGTTGAAGGCAAAAATTGCCATGGATGTAGCATGTTCTTTAAGGGCTCAGTGTTGAATATGTGCAGCACAGCATTTTTGCATGGTCTAAGCTCATCCCTGCACACACACACACACACACACACACACACACACACATATATAAGATAAAAATACAGATTTAATTTGTTATATTTATGGGTTATAGAGTATGTAAATATAAAAGTGAACACTTAAACACAATTGTCAGGACATGACAATTGTGTTTAAGTAAGCATGAAACAGAATATTGCCACTTGGTGTTGACTTAAATATCCACTTTTAATTTACATATGCTCTCTCTTTCTATATATACATTTGCATACACATCGACCTAATTGGTATTTAATAAGATATCTTAAATAGGCCATAGGTGGAAGATGACCTAATTTAATTTTATGCTGTATACATCAACATTTGAATTTCAATTTACATTTCTTATAGTCAGGCTAATGTTCTCATCTTATGAGTAAGATTTATTACAGTGTTTCAGTTGTATCCTTTGGCCATCTCAGGTCTCTCTTGATCTGGGTAACATTCAGGGAATTTTAAACTGAAACTTTTATTTAATCTACAGATGTTGATTGTTTTCATTCTGTTGTGCATGTCAAGGGATTTTTCATTTTGGTTGATTGTTTCGTTATTGCTGATGTTATTAATTGAATACATTGCTTGGTTTGTAGTTCTTTTATTATAACATTTCAGTTGTGAAACTCCTAAGGTGTCTATTACATTAATCATACTTCCTGTAATTTGGAAGTGAACCATTTATTTAATCTACAGGTGGAGATTGTTTTCATTTTGCTGGCGGTATTTAGGAATATCCTGTATTGATTAATTGTTCTTTTTGTACAGTACAGTTGTTGCCAGGCCTGTTTCTACTGAATTATGACAATTTTCATATATTAAATAAAAGGAATGTATGGAGAGATGTAACTGAAAGGACATAGCATTAAAAAGAAGAAAATGTATAAAAATTTTAATTCTCGACTAAATTTAAATTCAGTATCTGTCTATATTTCTGAGATGAGGTATTATGTACATTATTTACTTTATTCGGACTATTGTCCTCATCTTTGTCGCCTCAAGAACACATGGCACAGTGGATAAAGGCATTAGTTAGATTCAGTGACAGGACCCAAAGAGTGTGAGTTGAATACCTGGCTAAGGCAGTGGAGAACTTTCAGAGGGAAATTAACAGATAACTGACATCCATTAAACATGGCATGTGTAACTAGAACAGTCTACTCCAGAGAGCAAAATAAAGGGTTCAGTTCAACATTCCAACCACCTGAAGAAGGCTGGTGCATACAATGGCCGAAATGTTGTAATAGATATCCGAAAATGTCAGTCAGTCAGTTATGTGCCATTCATGATACATGCTTAGACAATCATGTATCTTTTGATACATGACTGACAAAGCAGATTTTTTTACTACAGTAGGTTGCTATTTCTTTCTGCAGTAGACCAGTTGCCATCCAAGGCTATAGAACTGGGTCTGTCCTGCTATTTACCCATAGCTGGGGGGAGAAGACAAAGATTCATACCTTTCCCAATGATATCAGCATGTAAGTGAATGTAATTGATTTGATTGGAATTTGAACTCAGCTCTCCAATTCCTCAATCTGAGCTGACTCCACTGTTCCTCCTATGAGTAAATGATGAGAGAACTGAATTTTTAAATGATAACTCTTCTTGGTTGGTTCACAAGCTATTTAGTACCACTTATATATGTATATATAATGTAGCTATTTAGTACCACTTATATATGTATATATAATGTAGCTATTTAGTACCACTTATATATGTATATATAATGTAGCTATTTAGTACCACTTGTATATATAATGTAGCTATTTAGTACCACTTGTATATATAATGTAGCTATTTAGTACCACTTGTATATATAATGTAGCTATTTAGTACCACTTGTATATATAATGTAGCTATTTAGTACCACTTGTATATATAATGTAGCTATTTAGTACCACTTATATATGTATATATAATGTAGCTATTTAGTACCACTTATATATGTATATATAATGTAGCTATTTAGTACCACTTATATATGTATATATAATGTAGCTATTTAGTACCACTTATATATGTATATATAATGTAGCTATTTAGTACCACTTTATATATATATGTAATATTTAGTACCACTTGTATATATAATGTAGCCATTTATATATGTATATATAATGTAGCTATTTAGCACCACTTTATATATGTATATATAATGTAGCTATTTAGTACCACTTGTATATATGTATATATTTAACCATTTGTATATATTAATGTACCTATTTATATATATGTATATAATGTAGCTATTTAGTACCTTATATATGTATATATAATGTAGCTATTTAGTACCACTTATATATGTATATATAATGTAGCTATTTAGTACCACTTGTATATATAATGTAGCTATTTAGTACCACTTATATATATAATGTAGCTATTTAGCACCACTTATATTGTATATATAATGTAGCTATTTAGTACCACTTATATATGTATATATAATGTAGCTATTTAGTACCATTTATATATATATAATGTAGCTATTTAGTACCACTTGTATATATAATGTAGCTATTTAGTACCACTTGTATATATAATGTAGCTATTTAGCACCACTTGTATATATAATGTAGCTATTTAGCACCAATTTGTATATATAATGTAGCTATTTAGTACCATTTGTATATATAATGTAGCTATTTAGCACCACTTGTATATATAATGTAGCTATTTAGTACCACTTGTATATATAATGTAGCTATTTAGTACCACTTGTATATATAATGTAGCTATTTAGTACCACTTGTATATATAATGTAGCTATTTAGTACCACTTGTATATATAATGTAGCTATTTAGTACCACTTGTATATATAATGTAGCTATTTAGTACCATTTGTATATATAATGTAGCTATTTAGTACCACTTGTATATATAATGTAGCTATTTAGTACCACTTGTATATATAATGTAGCTATTTAGCACCACTTGTATATATAATGTAGCTATTTAGTACCACTTGTATATATAATGTA
>CAHIKZ030000791.1:2217500-2237500 GCA_903632075.3 Acanthosepion pharaonis
AAATTGGTTCCATCAAACATAAAAATGCTGGAATTAAAAAAACAATTGCGTGAATATACACAGAAAAATCCTTGAAAATGAATTTATTAACATTCGAAAGTACTATGGAAGAAAATAATATCAATTAAAAATAAATAAGAACCTTGGTAAATTTACCGATAACACAAAATACCTAATTTGGAAATCTGAAAAATTAAATAAAAATTTGTTAGACAGAACTTGTCCATTTTATTTAACCAAACCTGTTTGAGAGAATTATTATTGTTTATTGAAACTGAAGCTAGCAGATATCAATTTGTAGAATTCTCAGCAAGAAAAACATGATCTTCTTTAACAGATGTCCTTGATAGAAAAAAATGGATACAGGTTTGATTCCTGTTGAAGGCTGGATCTTTTCTTTGGTAGGATTTCTCAATTTAGGTCAATTGTTATGAATTTTACTGTTAAAAAAAAATATAAAAAACCAAAAATCGGGGGGAACAACTCAAACACTAAAAATAATGTTTATATTAATAATAAATAATATCAGGTGTAAAATAATAATGTCGGATGAAAAAAGTACTAATAACGTCAGATGGAAAAAAAAAAGTACTAATAACGTCAGATGAAAAAAAAAAGTACTAATAACGTCAGATGAAAAAAAAAAGTACTAATAACGTCAGATGAAAAAAAAAAGTACTAATAACGTCAGAAAAAAAAAGTACTAATAACGTCAGATGAAAAAAAAAAGTACTAATAACGTCAGATGAAAAAAAAAAGTACTAATAACGTCAGATGAAAAAAAAAAGTACTAATAACGTCGGATGAAAAAAAAAAGTACTAATAACGTCGGATGATGTCAGATGAAAAAAAAAAAGTACTAATAACGTCGGATGAAAAAAAAGTACTAATAACGTCGGATGAAAAAAAAAAGTACTAATAACGTCGGATGAAAAAAAAAAGTACTAATAACGTCGGATGAAAAAAAAAAGTACTAATAACGTCGGATGAAAAAAAAAAGTACTAATAACGTCGGATGAAAAAAAAAAAGTACTAATAACGTCAGATGGAAAAAAAAGTACTAATAACGTCAGATGAAAAAAGTACTAATAACGTCAGATGAAAAAAAAGTACTACTAATGAAAAAAACGTACTAATAATGATGAAAAAAAAAGTACTAATAACGTCGGATGAAAAAAAAAAAGTAAAAACGCCGGATGAAAAAAAAAAGTACTAATAACGTCGGATGAAAAAAAAAAAGTACTAATAACGTCGGATGAAAAAAAAAACGTCGGATGAAAAAAAAAAAGTACTAATAACGTCGGATGAAAAAAAAGTACTAATAACGTCGGATGAAAAAAAAGTACTAATAACGTCGGATGATGAAAAAAAGTACTAATAACGTCGGATGAAAAAAAAAAGTACTAATAACGTCAGATGGAAAAAAAAAAGTACTAATAACGTCAGATGAAAAAAAAAAGTACTAATAACGTCAGATGGAAAAAAAAAGTACTAATAACGTCAGATGGAAAAATACTAATATTCTTGGATGCAAATAATAATGCTAAAAAATGTCAGATGAAAAAATTCTTTCAAAATAAAAAGATAATGAAAATCTCAAAAAGTGAAAAGGAGATTGAGATGTTTTGGAAAATGATCTTAAAGCAAAAGTATTCAGCAGACATCTCTTCTTTGGTTTCTCTGGGGATAGAGCAAAATAGCATGGGTGCCAGTCTTGTAGCTCCATCTCCCATGACTACAAAGAAATTATTGTCATTGTCTCAAGAGCAAAACATATCGGATTCAAACCCAAATAAAATACTCTCC
Source organism: Acanthosepion pharaonis (assembly GCA_903632075.3). Taxonomy (NCBI): domain Eukaryota; kingdom Metazoa; phylum Mollusca; class Cephalopoda; order Sepiida; family Sepiidae; genus Acanthosepion; species Acanthosepion pharaonis. The sequence continues at coordinate 2,219,307 of CAHIKZ030000791.1, forward strand.
CAAAATAGCTTTATTTACTTTGTGTATATCTAAATATCTAAACTGTTTCTTCATAATATATATATATATATATATATATATATATATATATATAAAATATATATATTAAAAATGTGTATTTGGGCAGCAATCCTACTTTTATACAAGTTGCATTAAAATGACCGCAACTATTCTTTTTTAAATGCTGGATTTCATTTTTTAGTGAAAATATATATATATATATATATATATATATATATATATATATATATATATATGAGAGATGCTGATTCAAATGATGACAAATTAATTATTTGGGTGACACGAAATAGACATGGAATTTCTTTGATTTTATTTAGCAATTTATTTTGATAAAATATTTTATTTAGAAGATAAATTTAAACAACAAATGTTGAAGTTTATTTGTAAATGTACTTCTGTATAATTGGCATTCAACTCACTTTTCTCTTTTTTTGACTAATGTTCACTCAGTACAAATCGCAAGAGCCGCTCAAGGTAGAGCATTACTGTCTTGTGTTGTATGAGCATAAGAAAAGGCAAGAAGTGAAGTGAATGGAGCTATGCAGGAAAGATATTGGTTAATTTTAGTTCTGAAGAGGTCAAGATTGTAATACTTGGAAAAATATCTTGTCTGTTCCATAAAGCAGCAGTTCTTGGGAAGAAGCTGTCAGAATGGAGCTTACTCCTTACTAATGGAATACGAATGGGAATGAGGATGATACATCCTTGTGTATGTGACATGGTGGCTCCCAATTGTAAAGGTCTGGGATGGTGGAACTAAGGAATATAACTCATCAGAACATATGCCATCGAAATAGCAATAGAGAAGTGAGATGCTCACTATGTTTTGTCTGTGGGGAAAGGGGTTGTAGGGTGGAAAATAATTCATCACCCATAAGGCGATGTAAACATGTTTGAACTCAAGAGAGGACTAGCAGCTTCACCTCAGAGATTTAGAAATATTAATAACATCATTTGGGTCTAATTTTGGAATTAGGTACCATTTATACTTTTTCTTTTAATCAGTTCACCCCAAGCAAGGTGATAATGCTCACAAAGACATGATAGATTACTGGAAGTGAAAGAGAATGAGAAAACTTTAGAAGGAACTGCAAACCTGGGATAAACCTCTACTTCTGTTTAAAAGACCAACGAGAAATAATGAACTGGAGGATAGGCAAACTTTATCTTGAATTTTTGTAATTATTATAAAAAATTCGTTGTTTGGTTTCATCTAGCTCACTTTACTCATATGGACAATGTTTTGTCCATAAATGGATCCAGTTATGATTTCTAGTATTGTCATATTATTTAAGCAACACTCTTTGTTTTTAAGATATTTTACCTGTGGACACTTATAAGTCATTCATTTAAGAACATGTCCATATATTATTGGTATAAATGCGCTTTCTTTTGACAATTTAAAACAAAAATAATAAAGACTATTAGATTGTTTATTTACACTATTATATTATTGGAATGGTTGGCAAAACATCAGCTAATTCTCAATCTGTTCAAAGTTTATAAAATGGTAAATAATAAAGATTTCCTTATAGTTGATTCACATATTTTAATAATTAATTTTTTATAAATTCATAAATAAAAATTGTTTTCATATTTATTTCTTTAGAAATTGGTAAATGATAAATAATGCATTGCATTAGTTTTAATACAATTGTATTAGTTTTTGGAATGTCGTAAATATAAAATTATTCTTGTAAATAAACAATCTAATAAATAGTGTTTAATATTTTTGCTGTAAATTCTCAAGAACAAAAAAAATGGTATAAATTCGCTTTCATCGTATGTTTAGGTTTTATTACAATTCTAATCGTTGATTTTTAAAACAATAACCACATCTGAAGAGTGAAGGTAGTTAAAATAAAAGTGTCATGGGAAGAACTGTCCTTTTGCCACACTGTTTTCTTTCTTTTTTCATATTTGTGGGCACCTATATGTCGTTCATTGATGAACATGTTGTTGGTATAGATGTCCTTTCCCTTTATTCTTTATTCAGCATTAGTCATTGATAGATAAATTAATAGATGATTATACAAATTGAGAAGTATGACATTTGGAAGATTCAATTAGGCACCAACAATAGGAAAGATTTGAATAGATAGTGAAATTTGCAGTAATAAGGGATTTATTTTGTACTCCTATCCATTATTGAACTGCTCGTCTATACAAAGTTTAGTTTATTCATAATGTAGTTCAGCCATCATTACAGTTAAAATAAAAGCAGTGTCATGGGAACAACCATCTTTTCGACATACCAATTTCTTTTTTGGCAGACCCAAAGGTCCAGGTTTCTCATTTCTACATGTATGGATGCCTATTTTGATTTGAAAATAGGGCTGGACTTTATAACTATTGCACTCTTCAGTTGTCACAATGATCTTAATTACAATTATTTTTGTTACAATTTCTATTGTATTGTGGTTATTCAATATCATTCTTTCCTTTGCATATTATAGTTCAAAATTTGTATTCTCACATCATCATTCTTGTGTGTCAGTTCTTTGTGAATTCTTTCTTCATTTTTTGGTCAGTTCTTTCTTGTTGGTCAGTTCTTAAAGTTTTCCCCACTTGTTGATCAGTTTGTTAATGTTTACCATGTTTTTGGTCAGTTCTTTGTGAATATTTTTCCTGCATGTTTGTCAGTTCTTTGTGAATGTTTACCCTGTGTTTGGTCAGTTCTTTGTGAATGTTTACCCTGTGTTTGGTCAGTTCTTTGTGAATGTTTACCCTGTGTTTGGTCAGTTCTTTGTGAATGTTTACCCTGTGTTTGGTCAGTTCTTTGTGAATGTTTACCCTGTGTTTGGTCAGTTCTTTGTGAATGTTTACCCTGTGTTTGGTCAGTTCTTTGTGAATGTTTACCCTGTGTTTGGTCAGTTCTTTGTTAATATTTTTCCCATACATGATCATCTAAGTGTTTATCACACATGGCATATAACTGACTGAGAGGATGATTAAGTTGTCATAATTGTGGAATTTCTACCAGCCTTGATTGTTTTCATTATTAATAAAATATTTATATCTGTGAAATTTTGACAGCTTTGAGAAGGATGTTGCATTTCTTTATTAGTTACTTTATCAAAACCTGTTACAATGATTGACAACAAACTTCTTTTCTGTGTTGTCTCCCTTTAGCACATATGCAGCCATGTTGCTTTGCAACTTCCTGTCATACCTTCAATAATACTTTCTTTAGTAGGATTTCTTTTGTCTTTCTGATCTTTGTTTCTCCATTCATTTGCACAAACTTGCCAAGTAGGTTGCTTGTTTATTTTTTCTGCTTCTCTTGCCTATGCTATTTCCTGTGTTACTTCAGGACTTGGGCTATCATGGCTCTCCACAGCTTCCTGTCTTTTGTTGTTCTCAGTTTTCTCATTTTCTTTGGGGTATTTGTTTCTCCATCCATTTGTACAAACTTGCCAAGTAGGTTATTTGTTTTTTTCTGCTTCTCTTGCCTATGTTGTGTCGTGTGTGATGGCTCCCCACAGCTTCCTGTCTTTTGTTGCTCTCAGCTTTTTATGACTCCTCCCTCCCTTTAGGATATTTGTTCCTCCATCCATTTGTACAAACTTGCCAAGTAGTTTACTTGTTTTCCCCTGTTTCTCTTGCCATCAAAGTTTCATTTGTTCCTTCTGCATTTGAGTGATTATGATTCTCCACAGCTTCCTGTCATTTGTTGCTCTCAGCTTTCTCATTTGTGACTATTCCTCCTCCTCTATGTGGTACTTGCTCTTCCATCCATTTACATGTCAAATAGTTTACTTGTTGTTTTCCTTTGCTTCTTTGATGTGTCTTGTGAGTATTAAACTTTCTCAGCTTTCTTTCCTCCTTAGGGTTCATAAAAATTTCAACTATTTGTCTGATAGCAGCAGTTTATTTGTTGTTTCTGTTTTCTGTAGAATAGTTTGCTCTGTCAGTGGAATTCCCAATATTTGTTGATAGAATCACATCTTGTCAAACTGATTGATTTGTTTTTTATGGCTTATCAACCCTTTGTGGGTTATTTAAAGCTGAAACATGTCAAAACTGGAAAGAGAAGATTTGAGCAGCACCAGCCCAGATATGGTAACAATACTCCATTTTTGGTCTGATTTGACTCTTGGAAAGATAGAGCATGGCAGGAGTTCGATTGATTGATTGATTTGTTTTTTATGGCTTATCAACCATTTGTGGTTTATTTTAAAGCTGAAACAGTATTTTTTTTTTGTTTGCAAGAATTTTTTTTTTTTTTTCTTAGTGAATATTGCATTAAAAATTTAAAAAAAATATCAATGAAGTTTTTAAAAAATTTAACCTATAGCTGGGGTAGAAAAGATAGATTCATATCTTTCTTTGTGTATAAGTGAGTATAATGAATTTGTCGGATATCTGAAATCTTTTTTCATTGACCTAGTTGTTACAGCCACAGAGGGCAAAGTGATTTTTACTTATTTAAAAATATTTTTTATTTTGTACTGTAATTTTGTTATGCTAAAATTTTGCGGTTGCTTCTAAAATCCTGATAAAAAGAGTAACTATGCAAGATTGTATTATAACTTCTTGAACATGTTGTTCATTGTGGTTGGGATTTTTTTATTTGTTGTTTACAAAATATTGTCAATGTGGCACATGCAGTTCTCTCATGTCTTGGGTAATTTGATAGCCAAGCAAGTCGGAAATTGCAATGCGAAATTTGCTTGTAGCAGCATCTAAATAACAAGTTCTGAAATTAGGGCTTTGTTCTCATCTGTCTCAGATCTGCGTATACACATTCTGTGTGTGTGTGTGTGTGTGTGAATTATATATGTAATAGAAAATTTCTGCAAGTAAATCACCCCTTACATCTAGTCACCTAACTCCCCAGTGGGGTGCAGTTGAGCAAGAGACCAACAAAACTCCTTGTAACACAAATAATGTATTGAAGACAAGGATTATGGCAGCATTCACCAATATAAACAAGTAGACAGTCCAGAAACGTTGCAGGAGATTCTGAAGTTGTCTGTGTGCCATGGTTGAAGCCAATGGTGATTTTTAATGAATAAATTTACTCTTTAGTATTTCAAGATATTTTTGTGTAATTTTGGTAAATATATCTGTTCAAATAAAATGTCAGTGTTATTTTCATTTTTGCATACTTTTTATGACAATTTACCCATCGCACAACATATATATATATATATATATATATATATATATATATATATATATATATATATATATATATATATATATATAATTATTTATTCGAAAATTATAACATAAATATGTTATAAAATCACTACAAAAATAGCCATTTTGTTTCAACACATCTGGTGTCTTATCAAGTAATGATGTTGAATATATATATATATATATATATATATATACATATATTGTACATGCATTATATATATATATATATACATATATTGTATATATATATATATATATATACATATATATATATATATATATATATATATATATACATATATACATACATTATATATATATATATATATATATATATATATATTGTACATGCATTATATATATATATATATATATATATATATATATATTGTACATGCATTATATATATATATATATATATTGTACATGCATATATATATATATATATATATATATATATATATATATATATATATGAGGGTTTAGTAAATTCTGATATATTTTGCTGAACAACCTGTATAAGTTAATTGTTTAAAGTAGTCAATTGTCTGTTACCTGCAAATGCACACTCTGTCAATTATTGCACAATGTCCTGTACTCTATGGCTCATGTCAGATAATGCTATGATTATACTTTTTTTTTTTGTAGAGGACAGGTGTAAATTTTTTCCATTACTCACCTGACAATGAATTTATGAGAAAAAACAATTATTTGAGACATGGAGCTAGTTGCTCATTCCATTAAAAACCTACATGCCACAAAAACCGCAGCAGCAACACCTATCATGCCAACAGGTATTGAACGTGAGTCTTTCCTTCTGACAATTGATTCTGAACGCATCTCTTTCTTTTTGACGACTGATTCTGAATGCGTCTCTTTCTTTTTGACGACTGATTCTGAACGCGTCTCTTTCTTTTTGACGACTGATTCTGAACGCGTCTCTTTCTTTCTGACGACTGATTCTGAACGCGTCTCTTTCTTTCTGACGGCTGATTCTGAACGCGTCTCTTTCTTTCTGACGGCTGATTCTGAACGCGTCTCTTTCTTTCTGACGGCTGATTCTGAACGCGTCTCTTTCTTTCTGACGGCTGATTCTGAACGCTTCTCTTTCTTTCTGACAGCTGATTCTGAACGCTTCTCTTTCTGATGATGGAAGATTGGTGCAACACCATCTTTTTCCTATGTCTTCCCATTTAGTCTTGTACTATACTTAGCTAAATTTATTGGGTACCACTTCCATGTGCCTGCCTTGTGGGTAAGGTAGTTTTGTATTTTACAAATAAACAAAATATATGGTGTTCCAATAACTTTGACTGATTAATGATTTTTTCTTTTTCTTTCAGATTTAACAACGTTGGTAATTTCAACCATGTAAAGATTAACAATTAAAGAATGTGTTAAAGTTATTGAAGCCTGTTGTGAAAATGGATGTTCAAATTTATTAATATACAGCTCAATGATTCCGCTAGCAAAAAATGCACACCAAACAGGGAACTTTTGTGGTTGTAGTGGCTTTTCAACAATCTTCCTTGGATTTTCATCAGCCCAAATGCGACAATTCTGCTTATTAACAAATCCACCAAGAGAAAAATGGTCTTCATCACTAAAGAGGATTTTTTGTAAAACATCTTCATCTGCTTGTCTTTGCTCGTGCATCCAATTGACGAATGTACGGCGCTCCAAATGGTCAGCAGGTTTCAGTTCTTGTGTCCATTGAATTCTATAAGCATGTAGAGACAAATCTTTTGTCAAAATTCAATGCAAAGTTGTTGTGGAAAAGTTAAATTCCTGCACACTGACAAATAAAGGTGTCTGGATTTTCGGTCACATTCTGATGCACTGCAGCAATGTTTCCAGCTGAACGGCATAAACAAGCATGCAATGGTGTTTTCACATCAGCCACTGACCCAGTCTGTTGGAATTTGTGAACAATTTTTCCAATTGCACTCTCGGTTGGTCAATTATGTTGACCAAAAAAAATCGCAAAGTGAGCGAAATGCATTTCTGTTTGAATGTCCATTTTCATAATAGGCTTTGATAACTTTAACATGTTGTTTGATTGTTAATGTTTCCATGGTTGAAATTGCCGAAGACGTAAGTTGTTAAATCTGAAAGAAAAAAAAAATCATTAGACGCTTAAACTTAATTCACATTTAAAATCAGTCCAAGTTATTAGAACACCTTATATTTAAAAAAGACATTGGATGATTTATCATTTACATTCAGACTATTATCTTGATCCTTGTTGTTATTATAATAATTTTGGCTGTTATGCTCTCCAGCTTTCTTTAGGTGTCTGTCAGTCTCTAGAGAATTGGATGAACTGAAGTCCATTGTGGTGTGGTGATACTTTGACTATCAGCATTTAGTCTCTTGTGATAGTTATATCTCTGCTGTGAGAAGTGTCTATGGTTCTATCAACAAATGCTGGCAGGGAAAGTGAATTAAGATCAGTTTGACATGTTGAGTTTCATTGGAACACTTTTACTTTGTTGAAATTTCTGGAATACACAATGAAGAGAGGTCTTGGAGAACCTGATACTTATAGAACATTGAAGTCAAATGTGACAGAGGAAAACATCGAGTAACTTACCTAAGAAGCTTGTGTAAATGGATGACAGAAAAGAGGTCGAGGGAGACAATATAAATGTTACTCAGAAGTATATAGAATTTTTCTATGTGCTGTCCCTTCAGATAGTTGAGTGATCATAGCTCTCCACAATCTTTCATCCTTTGTGGCACATAGTGACATTTATCCCTTTGCCAATTCTCTCTCCCTGTTTCATGATCCATTCACACAAGCCCGTCAGGTAAATAGCCTACTGTCTTCCCCTGTCACTTTTGCCTTACAAGGGTATCCCTTGTAAGAGGTCGATTGTGGAGAGGCAACCGTTTGGTTATCAATCTTTAACTTTTCTTGATGGATATATGTATAATGTGAGAAGCACTCGCTGTTCTCCCTGCCATTCTGCAATCGCTTTTTTGTAGACAATACATTACAAGTCTCTCACTGCTTTATCGTTATTTCCATAGAAAGTGTTAAGACGAGCTACCTTCCATAGTTCCACAACTTCTAGCCTTCATGGCTAAGACTCTCCTTGCCATGTACATTGTAGCAAATCACTCTCATTCCCTTTGTATTTCATTAGTGAGCTCTAAGTTCCACTTGAGTAGCAGCTTCCCACAAACTACTGCTTTGTGAAACTGACTCCCAACTGTCCTGAGTATGATGATAAACTGCATTTGCATCCTGGGTAAGATGATAAATTACATCTGACAGCAAGGCCTCTGATCAGGAGGTTTTGAGGAGTTTGGAACCACCTCTTAATTGCCTGTGTTTCCAGGTTCACCCTGACCCAAGGTGGTAACACCTGTTAGGGTCCCAGCTATGGGCAAATAGAACACTATGAAAGTGCAAAAATAGGTTGTAATATCAGAAATGCATTTTTGTAAAAAAATTATCACCAGCAATACATTTTGGAAAAAAAAAGAATATTACCATCAATACTTTTTTTGAGAAAAAAAATGACTAGCAATACATTTTTTTTAGAAAAAAAAAATATTACCAGCAATAAAAATTAAATAACCCATTGAGGTTGATATACTGTAAAACTCTCGCACTTCCTGACCGTGGAACTTCCTTCCCCTTACTTGCTTCCCTGATAATCTTCAAAAATTTAAATGTGATGTCAATTGACATCTTTTGTTGCTTTGATCCCTGTTCTTTTTAAATTCCTCCACTTAAACCTTTCAACCGCCCCCCCCCATACCCAGTCTTTGTTATCTATTGTCTTCCTGATTACTCTTCTATTATTCTTGCTGCTTCATAATGTTTCTGTTTTCTAATTCTTTCACACCTGTAACCCATTGTGTCTTAGTGCCTTGCATGGGGTAAATTTGGTTAAAAAAATGTAAATATTAGGCAAATGATTTTGTCATAATTATCAAATGGAATTTCCTTTCCTTTGTAGGTCTTAATAAATTTTGTCTTTTATTATCTCTCCTAAACCCAGTTCTGCCATCCACTTACTCAAACTTAGGTGTTGTTTTTCTGTCCCTCAGTCTGCCCTGTGAGTATCAGATGTTCTAAGCCCTCTTTTCTTATTATGCGCCCTAGAAATTTCAACTATCTCTTCCTGTTGCCTATAAGTTTTTTTTTTGTTTCCATTTTCTCAAAAACTTTGTCATATCTCAGATGTTTGGTCCATGGTATTCTTAGCATCCTTCTGTAGAACCACATTTCTGTTGCTTCAAGTCTCTTCTACATCTTTGAAGAGATTGTCCAGCATTCGCTGCCATATAGGAGGACTGATATTACATAACAGTTCAATATTTTTCTTTGTTTCTAATGAAATTTTCTCGTTTCTTAATACTTTGCTTGGCTTTTGGAAGCTTCTTATGCTATTCTAATGAGCCTTCAGATTTCCGTGTTGCATTTTTCATTCTCTGTTAAAACACTTCTCAGATATTTAAATTGTTGTACATGTTTGATTTTGGTATCTCCAATTTGTAATTTGCATATTGGGCTATCCTTTTGCTAACAGCCATGCATTCTGTCTTCCTGCAACTGAGGTTTAGTCCTTTCTTCTTGCTGTTCTTTTTTTATACCTTCTGTAGTTCTTGTTGTGCCCTTTTTGTCTGCTATCAACACTGTGTCATTTGCATATGTTGATAAGATTGTGCCCACCAATAATGAATCCTGGTAGGCCTTCTTGTCGGAGTTAACTCCTCCTTAATTTCCTAATTGTTCACGAGGGCACGCTCTCCCTAAACTATAAATACTGGGTGATTTCTTGCCTCGTTCTTTTTTTTTTTACTTTGCATTTCAGCAGGCACCTTTAAAAGATGTAATCTCTTGCAGAGATTTGTGTTTTGCCCACTTGTGGGAAAATGCCATGAAACACACATATACACATACACGTTTGTATGAACATTCATGTTTTTGTTGTTATAGTTACACAAGCGTCTATCTTTTTAATTTTGAATTTTAATGTAACTATAACAACAAAAACATTTCGATTTCATTTTTGCCTTGAAAAAGTCGGAAGACGAAACGCGTCGGCAAAATGTATGATTTTTTTCCAACTGTCATTTCATATATATATATATATGTTTTGTTTTCTTTACATTTCTTTATGGTGGATTCAATCTCTGAGTCTGCCATATTCTTGTAGTGGACTCTCTTCTGTCAGGAGTTACACACGTGTTCCTAATTTAGCAACACATAAACCCACTTTCCGCTACATTCTAATTCTCTCAGAATTGCCTTACTGTATGTTGAATAAGTCTGGTAAGAAGTCATATCCTTGTCTTACACCTGTGTCTAGTTTTGTATATTTACTGAATTCATTTTCTATCCATATCCCAGAAGTCTGAGGACAGGTTTTGGATTATTATCATTATTAGAATATCATTCTCAAATACGTCAAGGTTACCTTAAAACTGATAATGACTTTAAAGAAAAATAGTTTAATAAAATTGTGCGGGTTTTTGCCATTTAAAGTTGTATATCTTGTTAACTATAAAGGCATTTTCTGTGTACATACTTGCTTATCTGACTGTTGTTTTGTGTGTGTGTGTGTGTGTTTAAATTTAAAAATAAATGTTTTGATTGTAACTATTTTCAACTATTCACGAAACCAACTAACAAGACAGCAGGGTCTGTCTGTCAGACTGAAAATAAAGGCTTATCAGCTGCGTTCACGTTGACATTATTTAGAGGTCGGGCAGGGCGAAGGAAAAAAAAAAGGAAGCAAGAAAAATAAGGTCAGAAAAGAAAGAAAGAAAGAAAGGAAAAAAGAAATAGAGAAAGGGAGAAACAAAAAGAAAGAAACAGAAAAAGGAAGAAAGAGAAACAAAAAGAAAGAAACAGAGAAACGGAAAGAAACAAGGAAACAGAGGAAGAAAGAGAAACAAAAAGAGAGAAACGGAAAGAAACAAGGAAACAGAGGAAGAAAGAGAAACAAAAAGAGAGAAACGGAAAGAAACAAGGAAACAGAGGAAGAAAGAGAAACAAAAAGAGAGAAACGGAAAGAAACAAGGAAACAGAGGAAGAAAGAGAAACAAAAAGAAGGAAACGGAAAGAAACAAGGAAACAGGAAGAAAGAGAAAGAAACAGTGAAACGGAAAGAAACAGAAAGAAACAGAGGGAAAGAAAGTGACAGAAAGAAACGGAAAAAGAAAGAAAGAGACAGATAGACAGGAAGGAAAGAAACAAATTCTAGGTTCTTCACTTCTCTCCGTTTAAGCAGAAGCTTATTTCAAATAAACTACGACGAGAGCTCTGTGGTCGTTCCACAGGCAAAGGAACCAAGGTTATACAAAAAAATGACATTTTCTGTCTTGTGCGTGCACCTGTTTCTGTACCGTAATTTTTAACAGGAAAATTTCTGAAAGTACTGGGTCAGTTTTCGTAGAATTTTACCGTACGTTATTGAAATAATAGTATGGATGCCAGTATGTCTGTAGATGGGGAAGAAAGAAAAGGGTAGGTACTGCCACGGACTTCTAATCTATCAAATAAGTGACAAATTCTGTCTGTCCGTCCATGTATTTGAAACCCTCCTAACTCTGGTCACATATGCTCTCTTGACATGAATTTTTGAAATCTGGATGATGACGGGATTGAATTATCTTGAACATCCAACATTGTGATTTGTATCCGGATGAGGAAGGAACAGTTTAAAATTCAAATCTCACATTTTATTTTTTAAGTAAAAATGCCTTCTTTGAACTTAAATTTATGTTACTTTGGCAGATAATGGCATAAAAAGCTTATTCGAATTAAAAGAAAAATTAATTTCCGTATAAACCTTTTAGGCATTTTTAAAACTTTGATACGTTTTTTTTTCTCCATTTTTACTCACAGTCCACGAAAAATGTAAACAACAAAAATTCTCTTTAAAATCCAATATTTGACCTAGAGATGTTTTTTTTTTAACTGGATTTTCTTGAAGTAATGTTTATCTTTTACTTGAAATTATAATTAAAATGAAGTTTTATTTATGCACGGTAGCCTTTGAGGTCAAAGAACAAAATAGAAACACTATTTTATCTGTCCGAAAAAACGCGCGAAAAAGTAAAATTAAAACCTATATATAGTCACACATTATGAAATGGACAAAGTCCGACAATTATTTTATTTTTATGTTTACTTTAACATTCTTTTTAGATACAAATATTTAAGTAAATGCTCTGTTTATAATAAACAGTATTACTATTTAAACAACATTCAGGTCGGTAAATGTTGACTGTTCAGAGCATTTACTTAAATATTTGTATTTATAAAAATGTTAAACAAAATTAAAAATGTCTAAAAACCTATGGTGTAATAATCAAGAATGTTATCTATTTAAAAATATTTAACCTTGTATAACCAATTTGAGAATAATTCTACGCTTAAACTTAAAAATGAATAAAAATAAAAATTTCGTCATAAGTCTAACACTTTCTTGCTGACGAGGGGAACAAATTATGCAGGAAAAATAAAACCAAAAAAAAAAAAAAAAATTGTTTTTAGATATGGAAATTATTACACTCTTCCGATATTGAACAGTAGCTAGTGAAGTCAAAGCGATATATCAGAATTGTCCTTTTTGAACATCCATAGTAAAAAAAATAACAACAGTTGCTAAAAGAAAAATAAAACAAATATTTAAAAAAAAAACGTTTACACTCGAAAATGGAATTAAACTTTACATTAAACTTTTTATTTAATAAAAGAAACTTTTGTGACGAACAGCAATGGGATGAATTTCAAAACTGCACTGAAAAATTACGAGTAATTTTTATTTAAAAAATAAAGTGTAGATTTTTCCTGTCTAAAAATATGAAAGGAAATAGCGTATTTTGTTAAATTATGCAAGCACAAATTCTCAAATTTTTTTTTTTTAGTTGTATTCTTTTTGGTGATATGCAGGCCGAATTTTTCGTATGTTCACGCTTGATATTGCATAAGTTTTTTACTCAATGAGTCAAATATCTTCATGGATTTTTCGTTATATAAAGTACGCACGAGATATCGAAAGGGGTGGGGTTGTGATATCACCCCAGTATTTTAATAATAATAAAAATCATTCAGTAATCAATAAGTACTTAAAAATACGTTTGAATCGGATAATTCCTTGATTTTTGGCAAATATTTTTAAAACAGTGGGTATCGATTTTTTGCTTTAATTTCTGGAAAAAAAAATTTTGTGGGGGTGGGGATTTGGTGGTAAGGGTAATTGCCATAGTCTTTTTCCTTATCCAAGTTATTACTAGTGCTTTGGTGCATTTGGATTTACTTCAAGTTAAATTCAAATTCTAATCAAATAAAAAATTATTTTAGAGGAATATTGGAATTTTATTGCAGTAGAAAAAATAGTGGATGTTTAGGTGCACAAAGACGGACTCTTACTCGCTGTGAAATTACCGTGGAAGAATTTATTTAGAATTAGATTTAAATTGGGAATGAAGGGTATGATGGGTTGTTCAAAATATTCTTTTGAACGCCTGATGAAAATTAAGCTCTAGTTAGAGAACAGACGGTTACTATTTCAAATTATCGCGCGTTTGAATTTCTTGCCTCTGATTGGTGGGAAAATCCGAAAGAAGAATTTTCCATCTCAATCCTTTTTTTTTTTTTTTATCGGGGCGAGCGCGAACGGTGACCTCAAACTTAGAAATAGCGCACCCGAGTTGCCCACATTTGGGGCGATCGCAAAGGTCAACCCAACCGGAGTGCAACGGAAGGGATTCCCTCTGAGAGAATTTGGTGTGAATTTTAGTAAATATAATTTTTTTATTTTGGGGTGAATTAGAGCAAAAAAGTTCCCTTAACACTACCCAGATACAATTTTTCTTTTAATAATCAATTTAGAATTTTGACCAGTACTCGAATTATTTAATTTTTTTCCTCAAAAAATAGCACTCAAGTTGCTTAAATGTTTTTTTAAACCATCTAAGCAACTTCAGTACTACAGTGTAACCCGGATATAAGAGAGATTTTCTCTGGTCCCAAATTAGAACCTGTGTTAATGAATGTATATAAAATAGACCAAACCCGGATATAAGAGACTTCTTCTCCGGTCCCGACAACTCTCTTATATCCGGGTTACACTGTATTTGAATCTTGAATCTAATAAATAATGAAGATAACTAAACTAGATATTTTCTGTTAATAATGTGGGCCGTGGGGTCTACGTGCTCACCTCGATAAACAAGTCAAAAACAGATTTTTTTAAAACATTTTGATTTTTAATTACAAAAAGAGTGCCAAACATTTAAATAGAAAAACAAATTTTGATTTATAAATTCAAAACCGTACCAAAAATTTAATAGTTCTGTTAAAAAAAAACAAATAAACTTTGATTTTTAAAATTTATAATTTCTTGGGGATGAATTAATATTTGCGATAAAAGTAACATTACATTTTTGGGGTGAATTAACAGAAAAGAGCTGAAAAAATTACTATGAATTTAAAAAGTATAAAGTATGAATTCATAAAGAAAAAATAAAAACATTTGGGTTCTTTCGCGATTTAGTTATTTAGTTATAAAAGCTTCTACCTCTTAAAATTAACCATGTAATTGTATTTAGCAATGTTTACATAGTTAGATTTCGTAGAATATTTTCCTAATTTTTTAAGATTATTGAGCACTTAAAAATTATTAAAAAAGTCGCTCAAATAATTTAAGTCCTCAAATAATTTTTACAGATATGTTCCACGTAAAAAAAAAACAAAAAAAACAAAAAAACTTCCGGCTGTAAGTCAACCTGTCAACTCTTTAAACAAACACCTATCGTGTTATGCATTTCTGTGATATTTTAAAGTAAATTTTGTTTCAAATGAGATTACTTGAAATGAAATCAGCTAATATTCCTCAAATAAGGTTTCAGAAAAATATATTTTATTTTTGAAAGATTTTTTTTAATAAAGAGAATTCAATTACACTATGCTGACGGATGGCTAAAATGGCGCTAAAATCAGCGATTTTTAGCGATTAAAAACGAAACAAGTATTTTTCTTATTGAAAATATTAGCAGTAAGTTTGCAGATAATGCCCCAGTGACCAATTTAAAAAAATGCATTAATCCTAGTGTAAAAAAAAGCTTCATTATTACAAAAAATAGCAATAAAAATTGAGGAAACCGTGGTCTAGGAGATATTGACAATCTTAGTTGGGTCCCGGGTACAGCCTGAACCCCTCAGTCAGTAATTTGTGAAGGCGCTCGGTATGATGAGGGATTGACCTCAGGAACACAAATCAAACAACAGGTAAACAGTGGAGACCCGGGACCCAACTAAGACTGGCAATATCTCCTAAAAACGGTCTTCTCGATTTTTATTACTATTTTTGTAATAATTAGGCTATTTTTTTTTTTTTTTATAACACCAGGAATAATGCATTTTCTTAAAAATTGGCCACTGGGCATTATCAGAAAATTTACCATATTAGCTTGGAATTAAAACTAAAATAAAAGCTTTAAGAAAGATTTTTAATTTTTAAACCTTGGGTATCGCGTTTCTTTGGCGGTAGCTAGGTCAACGTGAAACTGCCTTCAACAGAAGCCGTGAGACTCATGGCTGGTTATTGTTGTGGTGTTAGAAATCAACACGTTGTGTTCCATTTTTAGCTTACAAACCTCATGGTTACAACGTAGAAAAAAAACAAAAAATGTTGTGACTTATAGGAAACTCTTCCGAATAGTTCCGTCTTTTTTTTTTAATTGTTTTTGTATGTGTAAAACGTACCGAATTTTATAGATACGGTCGCCCAGACACGACACTATCAGAAAATAAGAGGACGACGACCTCGTGTAATGGTTAGCAAGCTTGTCTTGCTAGAGAACAATTACGACTTAGTAGTGAGTTCGATCCTTACTGGGTGCCCCATACTTTCGGCTTTGTGCCACATCTAAGCTACGCTTGGGAAATGACTATCAGAAAATAAGAGCAACAGCTACAGTAAATTTAGAACCCAAATTAAAATTCAACGCCATTACGGAGAATATTTTCTTAAATTTTAATACCGGGTACTTAGGCGTTCGCGTTATGGATTATTACAGCGATTTATTTTAATTTTTTGGGGTTCAGAAAAATGAAGAACGTCTTTTTGTGATTTTTACTTGACATTCATAGCTAACTTACTACCACATTTTGGCCGACTAATTTGTCAGCCTTCATCGAGTGTTTAAATTTTAAAACATTAAGAACGTAAAAAAAAGGAGTTCGTTTTTCTGGACAGGGTTAGCAGAAATTTCTGTCAATTGTAGTTGATATGTAGAAAAATGAAATGCAATTGTGAAAATTTTCTTCATCTTCGGTTTAAAAATAGGTTTAAATGGCTTAAAGAGACTTTATCAACTTCTTATATAAATTTTAAAAAAAGAAAGCACTTTTTTTTTTTCATTCTTAAAAAATTTAAGCATCGCCTTGTTTTTGGAAGTACCTACTTGAGTTAAAAAAACATTCTTTTTGTTCGTATCAGTTCGGCGTGTGGAGTAATAAGAAAAAAAAATATTTGTCACTTAAGTTTTAAATTCTAAGTTTAATGGCATTTATTTATTTTAGTGTGAAAGTCGACATCAAACGTGGACACGGGGGGGGGGGTGATCATGTGACCCAAACTGCAGTAACGTAAAAAGTAAAAACGAATGTAGTTGGTAAAAGATATCTTTGAGAAGTATTTCTCTTTTTTTTTAAATCTTTTTCTAACTTTAAGATTAGAGAAATAAATGTTAGTAAACCTTATCAAGATGAGACCTGTCAGCACGATTTTAATTTTATAAAAATGAAATATATAAGATTTTGAAGCTTAAAAATTCAGTTGAAACTAAGGTTTCATATCGACAGTAAGAAGCAGTTTGTAGATAATTTATTTTCAGAGAGAAGAAGTTTTTAAGTTTACGGTTGGCAACAAACTGGTCAGAGTGGCCGGGTAATTTTGCCAGTGATAGTGGCTTAACTTAAAAAAAAAAAATAATAAAAAATCTTACTCAAACATCAGCTACAGGATATTTAGTATTTCTACATCCATACGCACACTTTTTCTCCCCAAAATTGTTTTTGTTATTTTAATTCTATTGCTCGATAGAGAAATCTATTTTTAAACTAAGTTCGGCCACCCGAAGAGAAATGGGACAGTCAGGACGGCCTGATTGCCAAGAAAAAAGTCTACCATTCGTTCATTGAATATTGCTGCCACATCTAGCCTGGTGCTTCTGTTTTGTATTTAGAGAAATTCCTGATAAAATCCAAAGAATCTGCAAGGTTATTGAACCTGATCTGACATCTCAGCTTCACTAACTTTTATTTTACTACACCGCTATAACGTAGCTTTCCTGTGACTTTTCTTAAATACTTTCATGATTATTATTATTATTCTAATGAACTTTTCCTCTATGGGGCGGCCAAACTTGCTTAATTAGGTACCGCCATGAGATCGCTAAAAAAGAGCATAGCAAGATGAAAAAGACGCCAAACTGGACGAAAACAAAATTTTATCGTCTAAATGTTTATGTTATTATTAAGAGGAAACATCAAAATATATTTTGGGGGGTATTTTTTTTTACATATCAGAAATTTTCGTTAAAAAGTTTGTTGTTTTTTTGAGTCAGCAAAATTGACAGATGATTATAATTATCTGTCAATTTTGACATATATATATATATAAAACCTTTAAAAATTTAAAATCAAACTCAGCGTTGCTACTGGCGCGCTCAAAAAACAATAACTCATTTTCAATAGCATTTTCGGATACAACAATACATATATTTTTTTTTGTCCTCTTATTACTAAGAGAAAAACAAGAACAACATCTATTCTATACCTGAAGATGTCTGTAGGAACAGACGAAAGCTTGTAGTAAAAATAAGAACTAATACGGCAGAAATTTATGGAAACAAGGATCAATTCATTCATAACGGATTTTGCAGGTTTTTTGTATATTATTTGAATTGTTTATGATGATGGATTTTCGCCAATTAAATCATTAACCTTTGCTTTTGTTTTTGTGTGAATAATTCATGAAATATATATATAT